>JAZGTK010014895.1:0-13498 GCA_036877625.1 Ambastaia sidthimunki
CCCAAATCTTTACAAAAGCACAATACTCTTCTGTTACCCTCTGCTGTATGTATGAAACCAGAAACCTGCAGCCAAACAGGCTTGTAACACAGAACAGCAGATGGTAACTACTCTGTCAACAGAAACCTGGAAACTTTACCTGCACACTTACCACATTTACTTAAATCCACCAAATGGACACCACAGACAATATGTACAAATCCACTCTGTGTACAAAAGACTTCACTTCACTTAGGTCCAAATTTGTCAAGAAAGTCATTACAAACTCCTGGAATCCACCAAAGAGCTTAACTTTGTGGCTTTAGAATTGTTCTGCAGTTATGAGCAGCTGTCAGTAGGTCATCACCTCCTGGTCACATGACAGAGGACCACTCCCTCCATTCCTTCATTTTTTCAAGTGCAGTGTAATTTGCCAAAGCCAGTGACCCTGGAAGAGTGACCCGATATGTAAGCCATAGCCAGTGTGTCTCCCCCTCAGCTTTAGAATGCCCTGCATGTTTTTACATGTGATCCTCTTAATAATATCTGTCAGACTGAGGTGTTTGTATAAATTTAAACAGGTGTTTGTATAAATCATCTATGGAAAGTTAGTGATAAAGCAGTTTGAGCATGTTTGTTGTGCTGCTCTGTATTTTCCATGACTATAGCTTTTTCAGAAACACTGTAATTGGGAGCTCTTAAGCTATAAAAAAACAATTTAATCATTTTTCCTCTGGGTACTTGTTTTAAAGTTAAGTTATATTTATGAGGCCAAATAGATCCAGCTGAATTTTCAATATTCCCGGAAGATGTCACTGGCTTCAAGCTCAGCTAATATCCTTTCTACTAATGTCTGATTTTCCCACAACTGTAATAAATAACATAAGTTTTAGCGGAACGTGAGTCGCTATTGTGATGCTTTGGGAATGACTCTGTATGATTGTTTCTGAAGCACATGTGCTAATGACCTGCATTAGCTTCTGTGCCTCAGCAAGCGCTCTGTGTGAATTGTCTAATTTTTCTGTGATCTGTGTGTTTGTTCTAAAAAAAGATAATTAGTTGAAGCCTAAGGCTGAGGCCTGCAAGCTGCAGCAGAATTCCAACTTGGGACCAGGCTGTGTTGCTAGAAGGCTTATCTACGGCTCCCTGTGACCCTATTGAAACTGTGGCAGTTAAATTTCTCACTTCTAAGACAGTATTTCTTTGGGCTTTTAATGTCGTTTAGGAGTGAGAGACCTTCAGGCCTGTCAGTATGACATGTCTTAAATTTGCACCAGGGATGGTTAGCTAAACAAGCCAAACATATTTATTTATGTTAAAGCATTCTCAGTTTTCTTGGTCAAATCTTGTTTGCTTGATAATATTACATTGCTGTGGTCTGAATGCCTGTTAGTGATGCAGAGCCACTTCATATAGTTCAGTTTGCATGGATGCCTATCAGCAGCCTGGCACTGTTTAAATACAGTAACTTTGATATACATAATTAAGTAAATGGACAAGTTTTGAAACTGCTCTCAAACGTTATTTGAGGTTAACATCTTTTACGTGATTTTGTTCGTCTAGAGAGATGCCTAACTTTAGCTAAATAATGATAGTGACTTAAAAAGTATGTTTATAAAAGTTTATTTAATATACTCAATGTAATAAAATCTATATATTATATAATATATATAATTGGTTTCTTTTGTATAATAATGTTATGGTACATCATATGTCAAAGTCTATAGTATCTACTATACAGTATATTATTAGTTCCAGTCCTTTAATTTGATTGGAGTTTTGAGCTCATATTTAGCATAAGTTCTAGTTTTAAACTAGCAGTCAATGTGTGTGCTGTTGTTCCTGCTTCTTTGGCCTTTTTTGGAAAAATTTTTGTTGTTAAGAAAAAATAGATATAATTCATAAATATCTGAAATGTAATTAGTTACTGGTTTATTAACTTCTTAAACTGCACTGTAATTAATATTAGCATGGCTTTGATTATCTCTGGCTAAATCACACCTAAATACCTCCTGCTCATTACATTTTGCAACTGAGGTGCAATGTGTCTGTGCAAATCTGATGTCTTGAGAATAGCAAAGCCCTCAAAACATTACTCGGTAGTCAGGTAAGTCCTGCTAATTGGAGCTCCTTGGGCATGTGGATCTTATTTAAGAATCTATCTCTCTATTTTACATACGCAGTGGTTTTGAAGTTGGCTACAGTTTATTTTAGCAAATACGATCCTGACACCGCAGCAAGCTTTTAAAAGACAATCTGATACCCGCTACCTACATTTAATGACAAACAAAGCCCTTTTATTCTGGGAATGCTGATAAAACAACTGCACATAAGATAACTTCTGTATCACGTCTTCATTTCCTTGTTCCTCCCACGCCCACCCCTCACACATGTAGGAGAGAGGTAGGGTTGCTTAGTGACAGTTGCCATGCAACCACTGTGGGAGGTGAGGCAGTCATTGGAGAGAGTGTTGCTATAGATATGCAGCATTAATACAGTAACTGTGGGTGTTGGTGGATAAGTTGCAGGTTGTAAGATTGTAAGAGTATACTACACAGATACTATACAGAACTATACAGATATACCTAATTAAACAACAGCACCTTCTACCATAGATGTCTGTGCAACAAAAAGAGAAAGAAAACATTGAATTTGCAAAAATAAATGGCAGTGTTTAAAATGATTACATTTATGTACATATGTTCAGTTGGCAAAAGTCTTTAACCCAAGAATTTGTTTCTGAGAATTCATTTAAACTGACCTTGGTGTTGTTAGTGTCCTGGTCTACTATTAAACTACAGGAATGTAAAACACAAAATCTAAATTATTATCATAATATTATTTATTATCAAGAAAAGTGGCATTTAAAACATTTGAAACACCGTAACTTACATTAAACTAAAAATTGCAATATCTCTCTTTTTCTTTATGTAGCATGAGCTTCCTTGCTTAAAAAACAACATAACAATGACAGACTGTAATCTGACCTTTTTAATTAACCCACATTATAATGACAGCTGGATAATGCCTGAGGAATGTCCTTTATATTATTACTTAATAATACAACAAACGCAAACATGAGCCAAGCGCTTTTAACAAATCTGCTAATGGCTGTACCAGCTATGTGTGATGCTAATGTTGAAGGATTAAACATAGGAAGCTATTAGGATTGACTGCCAGGTATTTTCCTGAAAGACCACAATGGGGGCCACCAGTTAACCTGTTATTTAATGAGCTGTAATGTTTTGTATTGCTTGAGCCAGTCTATGTACTGTTTGAAGATATAATACAGTGTTGTCATGCTGTGTTTAACTTTCAAGATCTCCAGTGTCTATGCTGTCATTGTTTTCCAGCATTAAATATTGTTTGTTTTATTCTTGCTTTCAGTTTATAGAAGGAAGCAGAACAGAACTGTCAGGTTATTATTTTCCAAACGAGTCAGGAATGTTGTACTAACTTGCCGAGCGAGTTGAATTAAAAACACAATATCAGCAATCAAACGCCTCTGAGAACATAAAACTCAGCAAATATGCTCTACATCATGTTTATAGACGCTACAGTCAGTTTAAACAGGACAGGACATCATATTAAAGGAGTAGTTCACTCAAAACTGACAATTGTCTCTAATGCAGTGTATGTGATCATGGCTGTCACTGGTCCACATCCAGTTCTATTGTATATAACAGAGCAGCTAAGACATCCTGTTAAAAAAAAAAAACTCTTGTGTTCTAAGCAGAAAGAACATCATACAGCTATGAAATGACATGAGTGGGTGAGTAAATGAAATAGTTTGGGGTGAACCGTCTCTTTATTTTCAGCATCAAATCAGCTCACAAGTAGCATCAACATCATCACTTTTTGTAATGTAATTGCTCTGGGTTAAGACAGTGGGCGTTGATCTTTACTCATTATTTTCCAGTGCCAGTATCATACAGTTAATTTGCTACATTATAGAGTCTAATTATATTCTAATAGGTGAAGACAACAGCACTGTTTGTACCAACAGAGTTTTAACATTTGAAACATTTCAATTATGTATTTTGTTGACAAGCACGGTTTAATGATGGACATGTCACATGTTGAGCTGACTGTGTTATTACAGTAAGATGTAGGCTGCACAATTTTCCTCTGTAGTTTAATATGCAGTGAAAGCTAGTATCCAGATCCCTTTATATTTACTTATTTTCTTACCAATAATTAACAATATGTAGTTACAGCCATGCTGATAATTAGTAAGTGCAATATTGCGTTCACACAACTCTTTGCATTTTGCATATTTCGTTTTTAAACCAAGAAGTTAATACTAATTTTCTAATATTTTAGACACAATATGTCACGCTATTTTGTTCATTTTTGATTTCTGCTAACAAAAAAGTTCTAAAAATAAGCCAAGAATCAATTGTGAGTCAAGCAAACCATAACTATCAACAAGCAAACACAGCCTGTGTGAAAGGAACACTGAAGCGCCTCAGTGCTATTACAGATGTAAGAGATATCAACAGTTTTGGAACACTGTTTGTCCAGTCAAACTGAGAACAGGAACCAATCAATGGTTATATAACATGTATTTTAACATGTGGAAATCTGATACCCTTGTCTGAAACTCTCTTGTGTTTGATACTCTTGTTTTGAGTGAAAAATAATCAGTTATATTGTGAATACTTTTAATCATATTTGGCATGAAATTTCTGAATACATTTTTGACAAGACTTTCTTTTCGTCAAAATAAAAATCTTAATGATCTTAAATGTAGTCTTCATTTCCTTTGTGTAAAATTTGACAGAATGGTAATGGAAAATGGTAATTTTTTGGACAGGATATGTGAGATTCAGCTTGAACACTATTTTTAACTGAATTAAATGTTTCAAAAGAAATCTTCTCTATATCTGACCCACACTGTTAATTAGTAATTAACCTGAAGTGACTCACTCAAACAAAAAGACACAATGTCCAAAATGAACAACGTTCCATTCTGCCCTCAGTCAGTTCTGCAGGTCTCAACAACATGACAAGGATTTCAAACTTAAAGCCAATACAGTGCTTGAGGTGGCACCATGACAAGGGTCTGAATGTCCACCAGTGGTCCACTCAAAGCTTAGACCTTCTCAAACAAGCTGACAGAGCATGGAAGCAGCTGGAAGAAAAAAATTGAAAAAAAAAAACCCTGCCAAAATGCTGAGAGAAGCTGCTAGAATCTTCCAGAAAAACCCCACAATTCTCTCAGACGAAGCTACGATTTAATGTCAGTAAATAAACAAATATGGGGCAAAAATGTCAATGACTCAAAGCTGGGCCTGAATACTTTACCGATTACAACACAGATTCATAAAGTCTGTGTATAAAAGAACTAAAATTGAGTTAAAAAGATGACAATTTGTGTGTTATTGAGATCAAACAGGAAACTGGCTGTCAAGAGCAGCTTGGTCAGTTTCAGCCCTTTAAAAGCCTTTTCTCAGATTTTCACAAATTACAAGCATGGAAAAACTACTTAAAACACCACACACACACACACACACACACACACACACACAGAGGAAAGTTTTGGCTGCTGAAGTGTTCCAGCTCTCCGTTCAGCTGTCGCTTCAGTACATTCATTATTGATTGACTGCCAACAAATATAACAGAATAAAATAACTGATACGAAGGGCACAAAAATATCATTGTTAAGCTTCACAAATCATGACTATCTCAGCAAAATCACACATTTTAAAGTTTCTTATAGGACGCTCTTTCAGTCAGATATGATATGCCCACTTGACAAGATGAAATGAAACTACTTACAACTAAGAATCTTTTGTCAAGAGACAGTCTGAGTATAACTCTTCATGTGGCATTTTAGAATTTAAATGTCTAATTAATATTTCTTCTCTTTTTATAAGAGCATTTCCAGCTTTCAGTCTTATCTGTCTACTTTACATACACATACATACCTAGCATACACACCTGCCGTGTCTTGAGTGTCTTGGCATAACACACACACACACAAGTTTATACAGCTATAAATTTGTATAAACAGCTATCTTTCTGGGGGCCTTTCAATAGACTTTTCTATCCCCTAAACCCTCACTCTACCCCTAAGCATAACCTTACATAATTTTTACATTTACAAATAAGCATCATTCAGTATGTTTAATAATCAATTTGCTTTGTGAGGGCTGCTGGCTGGTCCCCACAATGTAGTGTGATTTTTTACATCCTTGTGGGGACATTTGTTACCCACAATAGTGGAAAAACAAGAACACACACACACTTTCACTTGTCTCCTGTTCTGACCTGAACTGAACCACTACACAAAACTACAGTCACTAAAGTCACTAAACACTCACACATATATAATTTACAGTAAATAATTATGAGGTCCTGAAAATCCAAACAGAACAATTTGCAAATATTGCTTCTCACTATTTCCTCTTTTTTACACATCAAAGTTTATTTATATATAAAGAGATTTGTTTATATATAAAACACTGATTATCACAAACATCTCTAACTGTAACTCCTAAAGACTTCATACTGTAAAAAATCAGCATCTCTTTTTATATCATATTTTATATCATATATATATTAGGGACAATATTATATATGACAGAATGAGGTAATGTGGAAGACTTACCGTGTTGCTGACACAGACAGACATCCATTCAGACTGGCCCAATGTCACAGCAACCACACCCTCATACATGCGCATACAGCGTAAACACTCGCTCAAACTCGCATACTTGCTTCAACTGTGGAGTTGAATGACTGCATTTTTGACAGTCTTTTGACAGCCTCAGCATAGAGAAAACAATGTGTGTAAATATAGCTGCCTGACGCATATGGTGATTAATGCAACTTTAACACCACTGGAGTTGAGGATAGAGAAGAAATGAGCAATGCTTTCATTTAACTGCAGACATTCCTGAGCACAATATGTGCAATAAAAAGTGGGTGGAGCTAGTTAAGGATTAAGGTGATAATTACACTAGTTATATGTCTGTGTATGTGAGAAAGACAATAAGAGAGAGAGAAAAAAGATTTTTTAGGCATCACATTTATTCAGCTGAAATTTTGTTTTAAAGGTGCAGTGTGTAATTTCTATGCCAGTAGTGGCAACACACACAATTGAAAAACATGACTGTTTCTTAACAGTTGTCCCAGATATTACATCATCTGCTATAGGCAGCAGGAAGTCCCACCCCAAACATTGGTTAAGCCAGAATTTGACATGCCAGGCTGCTCAGCCAATCAGAGCAGTGCAATTAAGGGCACTAGAGAATGACATTGCTTAGCCTCTTTTGGAAAATCAATATACTGTATAAATGGCATACTCACAAATGTCTTCATATATTACACAGCAACTAAAAAGTACATATAGCATCTTTAAAGAATTACAGTTGCCATTTCTATTGTATAGATATATATTTTAAGTGGCCTGTAAGTAAGAATCTGTTGTGATATTGTGCTTCCATACGTTAAAATGACATAAGCAATCATTTAATAATTATTAAAAGACGTTAAAATATCAATAAGATAAAATTTTAATAATAAAATTTCTTCCATTTTCATGCCAGCATGTTTGGGTATAATAAATCCCTCCCTTCTCTCCACACACACACAAGATAATTAAAGTGTAAGTTTAAATATTCTTATGAACAACAAAAAAATTAATGTATACAAGTACAGTGACATTTGAGTTGCTGTACATACACAAAAATGTTCTTGTGTACATTTCTACAGTTTCTAAAAACATCTACAGTAAGTGAAATAAAGGTATACTATAATATAAAGAAACAAATAACCTAACATGAATGTAATATTTCTGGAGAAGATCATATGTTCTATAATATTAATACTAAACTCTAACCAACATCTCACACAGCTTCAAATACTGTATCTGTGGGTTACCTGACTGTTCATTTAACATTTTAAATTATTTCAACAAAAGATTTTAGTTTAGAAAATGCTGTAAAGTTCTAGAATTACAAAATTAGACAATTGTTACAGTAGCTTACAGAAGACTAAACATAACATAACAGACAATTACATGAGTTCCACAAAAAAGCCATTTTTTACAGCTATTTCTAAATAATAAATGTCAGTCATAGAGTTCCAGTCATGCTGATTGGCTGTCGGTTACGGAGAGGAGGGGCTACTGCACCCAGAGGCGGTGCAACAGAACTGATGCACAGAATCAATCTCGCCCTCCTTCTCCTCTTCCTCACTGATGAATGCAGGACAAAAGTCAGAAGTTTGAAAGAGACAGAGACACAGTGACAGAGAGTCAAAAGAAAGGGATGAAATAGATAGAAAACATGAAAAATCACAAATGTTACAAACAAATAACTACTTCCACCTTAAGGAGGAAAGAATATGTTTGATCCAAAGTCAGAAGCGCTTTGTTTAGTTGTGTCCACTAGATGGCAGACTCAATACATTCCAATTTACTTATACTTTGTGTTATCTTTTAACTGAATTCTTTGTAGCATTGGCTTCAGGATCCATTTACCATTTCATTGTATTAGCATATAAATATGTGATTATGTCTGAAAGTAGAGGCCATGTTAAATTAAACTATTTTTTTTTAATGTAATGAAATTATTGTGGGGCAATTGTGACTGTGAGGAATATAAATATGGGTTATATTGGGATTCTGGAGATGAGAAACCCTAAAATTATCCCCTAGACAGTATATGACATAATCAGTGCTTTTACACAGTTTTTATAGTGCAGCCCACAACTTCCCAAGCAAAATTGAAATGCAAATTAGTGGGTGTATATGAGAAACTGGGGCAATTTCGGTTGTATTTTATGTTGTGATTTTAACAAAGTAAGGTTGAATTTACTGTTATTTTCTGTTATTGACAAATAATCATAAAAAACCTCTATAAGGGTCTGACCACAAAGAAGTATATTTTTAATCCAATGAACTTTGAATACTTATTTTGAGTACACTTACTAAATACAGATGAAATGTGCATACTGGTCTGAACAAAAACTGGACTGGAGCTTACAAAAAAGTCAATTGAGAAACATAATGCCAATGTTTTATTCAAAGGTTCCAGAATACCATTCTGCAACCTTTAGACCCAATTTAACCCTTTGGAGAGTTCATTTACACACAGTTTTATAGGGTTAATAGGTCCTAGATCATTTAGGTCTAATTTTCAAAACCAAACCTTCTGAAATCTTTATGGTAAGGAATATTTTTGATGTTTCGCGGACTGAACAATTAATATTGTGGCATACAGTAGTTCAAACTATTAAATAAACTGCCCTCCCCACACAGCCTCTAATATTGTCTTCATAAGAGTGAATCACATGCAGAGTAATACTGGGTTAATAGAAAGAAACAGCAAAACATGATGACACTACAGTGCAGAAAACAGGAAAGTGAAGAGGCCGACAGGGGCCACAGTAATGAGGTTGCACTTATTTTGGGAAGCATTCTCCTCACAGACATGCACACACAGCTTTAAATGGTACAGTTTAAGGAAACTGCATCCTGTGCATCCTCTCTTTGTAAGCTGATGTGGATTAAAACGTCTGCTAAATTAATATATGTAAAATGTAAATGAAAAGGACAATCAATGTTTATGAATTAATTAATTAAATAAATTACTGTTAAATTATTCATGTTACTAAAAACATTGTTTTTAGATTATTAACAGGCAGTTGGCAACAGTTCCTAAGAAATGATTGGTCAGTAATGCTTTTTAGGCGGGGCTTTGCGAAGGCTCAGCTGATGGGAAGTGAAAGACGTGGCAACTGTATATGACAATCTTTAGACTGTAAGACATTAATCACTACTTTACTACTTTACTTTACTCTTATTATTTGTATGAAATGACTCGAGAGTGATCTGTCTTATGGTATTTACAGAAAAGTGTTTTCTTTAAAACATATCATTTAAAAGCTGTATCACTGTACAGATGTTGTGGAGCTGGATGAGTTAACAGCCCAGTCATTTACAGTCATTTGAGAAGGACTCTGTCTGTAATTTGTCTGCCAACTACAGTCTATTCCAGACAGACAGCAGGATGCTTTATCTATCACTGCCTGCATCCCCACAGACAGTTCTGCTTTAACTACAAAGACTATTAATCTTTCTTCTTACAGTTCCAGTGTTGCTCTAATAACATTAAATGATTTCATAATTTAATGTATTAAATAAACACATGACTTGTGTAATGCATATAATGTAATTGGATAATACGGTACTGTATGCTTATTCATTGTAATGTCAGAGGAGTCTGTTTCTGAGTTTTATTTCTGAGTCTTCATTTCTATCTTGTTTTTTGTCTGTGCTACAGTCACAGTTGAGGTCATTGGCTCAAAAAATGTTTCCAGAGTGCCCAAGCACCCGTGAGCAAAAATGACAGCATAAGTCTCAGACTTATAGGGCTGCATGAGGCAGTCGGGTAACTGCAGTTAAAATGAATGGGAATTCTTATGGATAGCTCACTTCAGGCATTATAGACCTCCTTGGTCTATATGGCACACGTTTGCCATAATAATCAACAAAGCTGTCAACCCATCAAGCTATGCAGCATCTATGTTGGGGAAAACACTTTTCTATAGCATAAAATACCACTTAAAGAAAAACATACACAGAAAGTCAAACACAGCTCTACCTTTCCACAACAACTCTGAAGAGCCTCAGGCAAAATAGAAACTAAACACTACATAGAAAGTAATCATGTAACACAATTAGTTAAACTATTTGGGACTAACAAACTAAGGCAATGCATTACTTTCAATGCAAATAACATCCCTCTGTGTTTAGGACACTGTGTTAGACTAAAGATGATGGAATGACAGGATACAGTACGACAGAAGATAAAACTTTAAGACAGGAGTTAAGGAGTTAAGACAGGATTAAGGAATAGAGTGGGATTTTGGGTCTGTCAGCCCTCTGCCGGCCCTTACCTGGCCCACTCAGAAGATAGGGCGGTTTTGCCCAGCCTGGATGGGCAGCAGAACTGATGGTGACTGTGGCTTTTAGCAGACTGATGAGAACTGAAGGTTGACAAGAGATGAGTGAGTGTGGAGCAACTGGAAGATGAATGTAGTCTGATACCTCTGAGAGAGAGAGAGACACAGAAAGAGATAGAGAAAGAGAGAGCAGGAGAGATAGAACAGGAGAAGAAGGGAGAAAGAGGAGAAGGGATGGCAAACGAAAAGCAAAAAAGAAGACAGAATTGGGCAGAGAAAGAAGCAGATAAGCAGACAGTAGCAACATACAAACATAAAAGCACTTTATATATAGTATAGCCAGCTGCTCAAACATTATTGGTTATGAGTGTTATTATGCAATAGGACATCAACTCAAAAATTGGTGTTAGTAGCAAATATACAGCTCAAACACTGTTAAAAACACATCAAAATGGAATAAAAAACAATAAGATGGACAAGCAGTCATCTTGGAGAATTATCTTCAAGAGATGTGGATGCAACATCATGTTAAAGCACATTTTTTCAGGTAGAAATGTAGTATTCACAGTCATCCACCACCACTTTAGTCATTGAGTAAAGGTGTCCACGGTTAGCCAGTAATATCTGACTGGTCATGTGACCACACCATGGCAGCCCCCATGAGGTGACCCGATCCTTGTAAAAAAAACAACAGCTTTTCAAAAGGCTACTGATATGACTGGACAGGCGTGACTCATTTACTTTTAGGGTAAGAAGTTTTTAATGAGGGAAAAAATAGTGCAGCTTTAATGTTAAAAAAATGAAATGTTAATTAAATGAGTCCAGCTGTAAGAAAGCCATTCAAATGTCATATTCTGAAATGGTCACACTTCTGATATGTAAAAAAAAGCATTGTGAGAGGGGTGAAAGAGAAGTACGAGAGAGCGAGAGAAAGAGAGAGAGCACTCTAAAGCTCTGAGAGAGTAAGTAAAGACTCCCACCACCACAGTGGCTTACATAAACCAACATAGACTGGAATCTGCATATTGTGTAAGTAAATTCATTATGTGTGTAGTATTTGCCTCCTTAATGCTTTTATTCTGCCCTTTTCATATGTACACGTGATATCTGATATTCATTTGACATTCTACAATGTTCACAGAACATTCTGAAATGTTCTGAATGTTCATATTACAACATCTCTATGGTAGAATTAGTGAAACAGCTTTCATTAAAAACCTGCATCTATTTCCATAAACTACTGGGCTACGTGACTCAGTCTGTCTGTAACATGTTTAACTCTTAAAATGGACTTTAGAACCCAACAAAGTCAAACCTTGATTCAAACCCTTTCGGTTTACCATGGAAACAACATCATGTGACAGGAAATGTGTATGTTTCTTCTAGCTGGTGTTGTAGAGAGCAGCTTCATTCTAAAGAATATGTGATAATGTAAAGCATGTGATAATGAGCCAGCTGTCATGTACTGTAGTATTATTAAACCCCAGACACCATTAAGAAAATACAGGCATTATTTACAGAACAATTATATAAAGAGAGAGGTGTTAAAATCACTAAGGAATTTCAGCATGAAAGCTTGGAATATGAAGTCTACAGTACATTATTTACCTACTTCTCATCATTTTAAACCTTGAACAATACAAATTCTTAAGTAAGGTGTCACTAGCATGTATATTAGCTTTAGGCTGCATTGATTATTGTTGACAGAGCTCTAAAGTTCATCCTCAGACAGTGACCAGATCATTCCAGTCATTATTCCTGCATCCTTCCAGTCATTTAAACTGGATTTCAATGTCTATAAATTAATGTATGACTGGAAACTACATTCTGCTCCAGCCAGACAGCAGGATGCTTCATTGACTATTTTGGTTGAACTTCAAGGACTATTACTTATTCACCTTAAGGTTTAAACACTGTCTAACTTACATACAAAATAACTGCATAATTATTGTGTAGTGAATAAAAAAACATTGTGTATTACACATAAGATGTAATTGAATAATATTTAGCACACAACATGTACAATTATTGTAATGACAGAAAATGATGGGCTTTTCCTCTCTTTTAGCTTGTCTCATTAAGGGTTTAACACATTAGGCATGATTTTAAAATGTGCTGTAAAGAGAGCCTAGTGTAGTGTAGTGTAGTGTAGTGTAGTGTAGTGTAGTGTAGTGTAGTGTAGTGTAGTGTAGTGTAGTGAAGTGCAGTGCAGTCTAGTCCAGTGCAAAGTAGTGTGAGTGTGTTGTTGTTTTTATATTTAGTGTAATTTTAAAATGTGATTATTTATTTGATATATATTTGATTATATATATATATAGATAGATATTCATTACCAAACAGTGTCATAACACTTTAACACTTTTTCTTTAATTGAATCTGTTTCATTACAGTCGTGATAAAAAGTATGAAAAAAACTTGAGACATTCATAATATTTTCCAGTTCAGTCCCACTAAGCAAGACCAAGGAAAAAATTTATGCTAAAAACAACCTTTATGAAGTAAATGAAAAAGCCTATGTCATATTGTTTTAATGCCTATAGTGCAAATATATGTATAAATCTTAGAGGTGTAACAATATTAAAAACTGAAAAAAACATTTATACCA
>JAZGTK010014896.1:0-13497 GCA_036877625.1 Ambastaia sidthimunki
AGGTATAATGTTTGGGTTACTTGCTTGGGTATTTGTTGTGCAATCTGGCTACGATAAGTTCTGCTAGCTTGAGGATAAACCACTGTAAAAAACATATGTTGGCATGTTGCCTGCGTACTGTATAAGTAGTTTTTCAGATGGAAGAGCAGAAAATGTGTTTTGGGTTTGGGTGACGGGAGAACACACCTGGCTTTCTACCCTCAATGTTTGGTAGCACAGTCACTAATGGGCTGTTTTCACCACCTGGGTTTTGCTGTACTGTCTGAAGCTCCCACACAAACCACAGATACAGCCAGAATGCTTTCAGTGGTTCATCTGTAGAAATTGGTCAGGATATGTGAACACATGCCATTTGACAGGAATCTGCTTTGTGTTAACCCCAAACAGAGCTGAACTGTCCCGACACTGGTTAAGTTTTGTACTGAAGGAGCTTATCATCATTTATTGTGATTAAAGCCACAGATTTAAGATGAGACAGATAGCAAACATTTGATAGTTTTTTGGCTTAGCCCTTTAGACTCAAATCCATTTAGATATTTGTATTCTGAACTGCAAAAAAATCAAGCAACCCGGTGTTTAGAAATCCAAACCAAATCCATATGTAGTTCAAATCTGATTGTTTGGAATGCTTTTCAGTCTGAATGGTCAGATCGGGTTTCAAGCACTTTTCTGATGATTCTGGATGAGAGACGTATGTAACAGCAAGCAAAGTGTGCATAATGACTAAAGGTGTGTCAGTAATTAAAAATGATGTATAATATATTGTAAGTGTAAAATATAAATAAGTACAGAAACAAATAAATATGAAAATAAATTGATACTGTAAATTATTACATGACAAGTGCAGTAAGAAATTTCTGCCAAATGCTGTTGATGTTTGAACTTGATACCCAAACAAACACAACCCTCTCTTCATTGCTCCGCCCTTAAAATAACGAACACACTATGCAACACGAGCATCGTCTAATTGGCTAAGAGGATGTTATGGTGTTGTGGGGATCGGTCCGATCCACTTTGTTTAATTTAATGTGGCAACACATTTTTGGTCATCAAACACACAGAATAGACATCAAGCAAATACTCACAAAATTGTTTTGGTGTTGAATTTTCAATAGCGTTTCTCAGAAATCACTTACTCCCCTTTTAATAAATTCATTATTTCTACCTTGTAATTGTATGAATTGTGTATTTTATTTATATTTTTTAAGTTTAAGTAATTTATGTATTATTGACAATGATTACTGATTACTATAAGGGGCCAAAAACTGTATTACAGCAGGTTTAGAATTTGAAACTTTTGAAACTGCTAGCAGCAAATTCTATTTAATTGGCAAGGTTTCAAGAACATGAAAACGGAAAATATCCCGCTGTTAACAACTCAAACGCAGACTGAGTCAAATTCCACGCTCCATATCTCACCGGATTGGCTGATGATGTTTATTATGGTGTAAAATGTGCTGGTTTTATGGTATATGGGGCAGTTTATTTAAGACTGTCAGAGCACATAACCACAGTGTGTCTGGAAGAATGCATAACCAGAGAGTCTAGAATTCATACAATCCATTGTGTCTTGTCATTTTATTTGCTTAAGAATCCCTCAGTTCCAAACCACTCAATGCCAGAACGAAGAGTGGAGACAGTATCCATTCTGAAATATTATTTTCAAGAGATTTTAGCTGGAAGAGTAGAAGACGGGTGAGAGGCAAAAATTACATGGACACTTCAGAGTACAAAATAAATTAGGAAAAATGCTCAGTTTATACCAAGCTAACATAAATTAAGAAAGAACTAAAGCATTTCCAAGATTTTCTGGTGAAAGGTCACTGTTTTGGACATCTCATTCTGAAGAAACCAATATGAATCATGTAGCTTATCAGACTTCTGAACTAGACACAATAAACATCTGTGTTCAGAGCCAGTAGTATAACGTAAAACTGAGTTTTCACGACCACATTGACCGTTCACATTAGCTTTTGCCCAGAAGTTTATCCGTATTACGTAAACACCTCAGCTGTGCGGTGTGAATGCGATTAACAGCAGGGCCAGAATTCCACTTACCGGCATTATCTAATGAGCACTAGCACAACCTCGCCAAGTCAAAAGTCTATTCAACACCTTTGTTAAATTTCCATTTTCTAGAGTGACCCATAAAGCTAATATGTCTGGATTGAATTTGAGATGTTGTGATGCTAAACCGTATTTCTTTTCAGAGAGTCTACATCCTGTCAGCGTGATTTTAAAGGCAGGCACAGCTGAGATGTCTAAAGTCCTTTATCATCATCAGATTTACAATATGTACAATATGTGATCTACAATAAGCCAGTTTTTCTAAAACAGATTCATTTGGAAAGACCAGTTGCTATACATTCAGTCATGTTGTCTTTTTGTCTTTTAAATGTATTAATGTAATGTATCCTTTTATCATAGTCAAATACACTTTCTGTAATGAGTATACTGGTTCTGAAAGTTTTTGCCCTGAAAAACAGGTCTATTGTGGCATCCAAGTCCGTATCAGTCTCCAAAAAATTCCATATTGCAATTTTAAGCTATTTCTGTTTTATATCACACAGGAAAATGCCTTTAGATTTTAGATTATTGAAACCTTTGATGTTTCAAGTTCCAGCTGTGGCCACTGGGGGGCCCACTTTGGCGAGTCGCAAAGAAGAAACAAATTTCAAGAGGCACAATATCAGTCTCAGCTAGAAGTGAAAAGACATCTGTTGCATTTTTGTAGTACTGTAGGCCTTTACGTTTGTTACAGCATTCCTAGTGAATCTGTGTTTGATTTGTATTTATTGCAAGCTACAGAAGTAATCCTAAAAAATGCTCATAATCTGCTTTGGTAAGAAAGAGCCTGCCAAGAAAATAAAGCAATTTTTAACATGAGAGGGACAAAGTGTGTCATAAGTGGCCGAAAATGTGTAGTTTGTGTTGAGTATATTTGGAACTGATGAGTGTGGCTTATTGGAGTTTAGTTTGAAAATTAAACACTGGAAATAAACAGTGGAAAAAGGTGGTTTTGAGTTAGCCAAAGCAACGGTTTTGGCATTGCTGCGGACACAGAGATCCTTAGTAAATGTGTTACATCAATAAACTTTACTGCCATCTCATTCAAAGCATGTATATTACAATGAATAATTTGTAATTGAGTGTTTGCTAACCAACATCTCAGTAGGATTTATCAATGTTTAATGCTATGTTCAGTTGGATTTAGAAGATAATACACCAAACTTTAGTTTTAAGTTATGTTTAGGTTGCCAGATTGCCCTTTATAAATGGGTAAAATATGAAACGTCATGTTTTATACTTACAAGTATTACGTACATACTAAGTTCTATGAAAAACATACTGGCCAAGTATGGTGACCCCTATTTAGAATTTGTCTGCATTTAACACATCCAGTAAGTGCACACATTTGGAGTAGTGAGTTGTGAACACACACTGCAAATAAAGTTGTTTTCACCCACTTTCGAACCATGGACCTCACATCTGTTAGGCAAACATGATAACCACACTATAGTACAGAAACCAACACATTAATCAACTGGCTTTTTGTGACTGTCCTCCAAATTTACATTTTTTTTACATTTTTTCCCCAGGGGAAGTACAGTATCTTTATTATAAATTCATGCGAAGATCCTATATTTACATACACTGTATACTGCATGCTCAGCGAAACTATTGCCATAAGCTTGATAGATCACTTACAGGGGTGTTGTTCATAGTTCAGCCTGTTCAAAAGCTTCCCTCCTGGACTATTTACATGAGTGTGTGATGTTGATTTGATACAGGTCCCCTCATAGTCATTAGCATTATTAGTGGTTGATAAGGATCAGATTAATAGACCAGTGAAAGTCAGAGTTCCCCTGCCAAATGCAGTAGTGAGCCAAGCACACGCACACAGGTTAGCCAAGAAACCATGGCTGCTGTTATCTTTAGCTGTGGCCCGATCAAACTGTAATTGTCTTCTTAGACCAAGAGCTTCTTATACGGACCAAAGTCAGCAATTAGCAAAAAGAAAAGTCATTTGGCTGTTTAGTATTTAGCAATTAAAATGTGTTTCTTGAAAGATTCTGGAGGCTCACTTTTCTAGAAATTAATCCAGTGGACTGCATCGTCCTAGCACGCTCATTTTTCAACATTTTAGACAACAATGTTTGGAATTAAACTTTTAAAGATGTTTTGTCTGCTTTGTTATAAATCAGATGTTTGTCACTGATAAACACACACACAAAAAACACTTCTTACAAACTACTTTATTTCAAATTTGAATCATATTTGAGATAACTGGTGGGCACCAGACATTTGTACCGGGACATGCTGTACGGTTTATATTAGCTCATACACAGTCCATTTATTACACATTGAGCTTTGCATTAAAAGTGGACCCTTGTGAGAGAAATGTATAGATGTTTACAATTGATTCCAGCTGTGCCGGAGCTCACAGCAATATATGGCTGCAAACCTTATATTTTGTGTATGTATCTTCAGGTTTAGGAGCATTGCATTGCTGCCTGCAATGCTTTTTGGCTGCTACTCATGTTGCACCCTTTAAGATCAGAGGTCACAGGAGAGGAACAGGAAGTAGAATTGTGCTTACATTGACAGAGCTTCTGTGTAGATGTAACTTGCATTCTTCTCAAATTGTATTAAAAACTAAATGTTTTTACCCTTTACATTCAAAATGCTGAGTTCACATTTGCATGTTTAAGGAATCAGCCCAGAGCCTGAAATAGCCTGAGCTATAGATCAAAGCTGTGAAAAAGGACACTGATGGTCTTGGCATATTTGTGTAGCAAACACATGCGTATTCACAGGTGGGTGAAAGGAGACACAAAGACCAACCAGAGCATGAGACCAAAAACACTGGCTTGGCTTGAAGCAACTTCAAAATAAAGACAGGCATTTGAGGAGATGGGTGAAAAGATATCTATCACTCTAACAGTGTTCCTGTAGCTGAACTAGTAGAGCATTGCGTTAGCAGCGCAAAAGTTGTGGGTTTGATTCCGGGGAACACAAGCACTGATAAAAATGTATACCTTGAATTCACTGTAAGTTGCTTTTGGAGGAATATATGTTTATATAGTAATGTTTTTATTTTGGTTTATAACGTATTACATTAAATACAAAACAATACATTAAGGTGTGTATAAATATGAGTATTATACTCCTAAATAAATGTAATGGTTTATCCCTGTTTCAGTTTTGATCGAGACTACCCAATTTCCAGCTGTAGTTATGTAGGACAAAAGCCTGAATTTTCACCACTAGCAGTATATGGTTTCAAAAGGCAAAGCTGAATTTATATAACGACCAATGCATTTCAATAAACAAAGATGTGGTATTTTAAAACGATCGGGTGGCATCTGGCGTTCCAAAAATGCAGCAGGGCTTCTTTGCGATTTGAGGCACCAAGTTCATTTCAACACCTTCAGAAAATTAATTAAGGATGTAAAACAAGTTGGTATGCTTAGCTTGGCCCGAGACAATCCCGTGGAGTGGGCTTTAAAGTGCACAGGCATAGAAACTTGGCTCTTCTCTGGTGCCTGCGTGCTTGTGTTTATGCAGCGCTTGTTTAAACATTTGAGGAGCACATGTACAAATGAATGATAGCAGCAGGTTTCATCAAGACGTTACAATGTTCAAACTTGCAGGGGGGTCATTCTTACACTCGTGTCAACAAGCCAGAATCCAAGCAGCCTGATCAGTAAATACCGTAAAACTGGAAGACGTTTCTGGAAGCTGGGTGGTTGTTTCTGAGAAGGCCTTTGATGGTCCAAAACACATTTAAAGGAAATCGTCTTTCGCCTTGAGTCCAGGGGGATTAGGCCAAATGTGACAATTTGAAGAACATCTTTTTGTTCTTTTTTATGTACCTCTAAAGGGTTTAATGTCACCCTTTACAGTATTGCAGGGCCTTATGCAACAGTGCTTAGAGGACATTTACGCCACGGTAACCATGGCGCTGGTAGCCGGCAACGGAGCGAGAATTACGAGAAAGGGATGCTTGTGTGTGAGCCAAGTGGTGGCAAGGCCGGTCGAATGACATCAGTGTTACTTTGTGTGGCAAGTGATACTAATCATCCTTTGGTCTTGGTACATTTGTAAGGTTGCTTTGGGCATCGTGTCAGTGTAGCGGTTTGGCATACTGACAGATTTCACAGTTTAGGTATGAAAGCCATAACTTAAACACCTGACATCATCTCCTGAAAATAGTAACGGAGAAGGCTGGTGAATGGTGAGTCTATGGTAAAAGCATCAAGCATTTAATCATGTGCCAATGACAGACAACAGACAGAACCACATGAAGCAATATTTCTGGGGATCTTGCAAAGCACTCAGGAGTGTATATCACGCGTGTCCATGGAAACTGGATTCTCTGCCCACTCCTGCCGTCTGTCTTTGTCTCCCGTATGCCGCATGGGCTGCAAAGATGGACTGGCGCAAAAAAGCACCCTGGAAGTTTCCATGCGCCCCACCCGCTCCGAGACCGGGACCACTGCCACTCCACATTGAGCTGTGTGGGATGATATTTACCTTATTCTCCAGGCCAAAATCCTCCCTTGCTCGTTTTTTTCTTCTTCCCTGTTCACCTTTCATATTTTTACTTATTACTGTCTGATCAGACTTTCCAGTGTTCTGCTATCTTTTCATTTTAGGGGCGGGGCATTGCTTTAGCTCCTCCCTGGTAAGCAGGACAGATGTTTCAAGCATGCCCTGCCAAATTTAAGCTGCATCAATGGATCCTGGACTGTTTAGGTTTTTTAGTTTGCCAAATCGTAATCACATTCAGATTTATTTACCAAAATTCAGCCATCGGACGCTTGATTGTGAGTTTATTAGGCTGATGTGAATATAAACAAAACAAATGGCTAGTTTCAAGTAAGTGATTTGATTTTTGTCTTTTTTAAGGGATTTAAATATAACCTGGTTTAGCCCTGTTAAATCAGCAGTTTTTACCCCATGGTTACTTATAAGCTGAACAACTGCTGTGTGTGCAAACATCAAGTGTGCAAAACCTCAAAAGTCAAGTATGTTGTGACATTAATAAAGTGATATTGGATTTCAATGTTTTTTTAAACTAGTCAGACAATATACAGTTAAAATAGGAAATGGTTTGAACAAGCCGACCGCATCCACAAGAGATGTGGAGAAAGCCTGGTGTCGTATAAAATACCCTCTGAAACGTTTGTATTTATAGAAGAGACTCTAACTTTTAACAGCCTAATGGGCAATTGTGTAAATACGAACTCTGTGTCGTATAAGTATGAACTCTATGAATCATACTGACATATCTTGAATTTGGCAAGAATGCATTAGTATGCTGTTGCAAAATTTGCTCTCCACACCAGACACCAGAATTTGGATACTTGATGGACTGCAACAGAATATCATGTCTGTTATATTTTGCGAGATGAGGAGAATTTCATCAAATTCCTTAAAAACACGTGCAGGGATTTAGAAAACGAAATAACAAGATGTCAAGTCCAATCGGCTGAGAAATGTGCAACTGTTCAGAGTTGCAACGTGATTTATTTAGTCAGCTGCAGGGTCGGTTATTGGACGCAGGATTTATTACGCATTATCTTAGTCCTCACGAAACAATCGGATCAGAAGCGCTGAATTTAACCCGCATATCTTTTATAGTAACAGGATTATACTGCCACCATATGGTGATGCTTCGCAACAATTTATCCGCCAAATAAACCTTGTGGATTTGAAGCACTTTTATCTTGGTCTTCCTTTCTTTGTCATTTATGAGGTTCATTCAAACATTCAGTCAAGAGACATTGATTTTATCGTGTATTTCCCTTTAAAGCATTACAAAATGACATGTCTATTTTGTATATTTCATCTGGAGACAATGACCATGTGATAAGAGGTTCCTTGTGTCAAAATATAGCATTACACTTAAAGACTTACACTGTAAACAAACTGTAAACAAACGATAAATTGATTTTTGCCTCACAAAATCTGCTTGCAGTAGGCCTGCTGATTCCAAACAAAACATAGCATTTATTGAAAACCAGACATTTACATAACTAAGAAATACAGGTTATATTTGCATACACATTTCATTTGTTTTGTACAGAGAAAGGACTGTTTCATAAAATATTATAGAGCTAATAAATGAAAAGCATTACACAAATGCACCAGTTCAGAACAAACAGAAATACACAATATCCTAAATATGGAAAATGTTGCATTATGCAAAACTGTTTATTGTAATAGAGTTTTTTGTAATCAGTCATCCCATAACTGTATTGACTCTGGATTTGAATATTTATATAGTCCAGCTTGCACAACGAACATATTGGGCATTAAGAATCCTACAGCATAATGTGAAGGCATATAATTAGGTTAAATCTTACCCACATTTTGACATCATCACTGAAAATATGCATTTTGTTTGTTTTCCAAACCGCATTGTTTTGAACTTTAACTCAAAAGTGTTTCTTGTCCAACAATTATGCAAATGTTATCTATAAGCCAAATTAATGTACACAGGTCAAGATGGAGCAATAGGTAATAAGTTCCAAATATCTATTTCAAGATACTAATGGAATGGAAAGCCAAGTAAGTAGGGCCCCCTAGCAACCCAATTAATAACATGGCACCAACAAACGTTGGAGCTTTCTTCTTTGCTAGCACAGCAGATACGAGGATGTTGTTGACTTGTCCGAGCACTCTGCGGAGGGTGGGCCGGTTCAAGACACGGTCATAATAAGTCTCCAGGTTGACCCGGACCCCATTGCCCCAGTAACGGTGAGACAAGCCCAAGAACTTCAGTCGGTGAAGAGTGACGGCGAGAGAGACATTAGCAATACTGAAGAACTCCAAACAGAGCCAAGCCTGTTGATTTCCCTCTTCTATACAAAGAGAAAGAGTGAGAGAGGGATGATCAGCGATACCCCAGCTAACAATTTTAGGTTGTAACAGCGTTTCTCTAACATTTCCATTAGGAACAAAAAATGTTTGATTGTCCATTTTTTTAGATGTTGTTTTAACATCATTTCTTAGTTATAAAAACATTATTAAAACTGTTATAATGTTTAAAAAGTTCTACTAATGTTACTGCAGGAACATTTCTGATAACTTTGAGAACTTTTAGAGAATACTAGCCAACGTTCTGAGAATGTTCCTGTTCGCTACTGTTCTCACCTGGTGTGTCTTCGACTCTCCTCTGCAGCTCTGTCTCAACTTGATCCAAAACATTCTCCAGTTCATCCGAGAGTTTCTTCAGATATTTCATATTATCATGGTCAAACAATTTACTCTGGAGAAATGCAAAATGAGTTTTTCATTCATAAGATTCTTTTCATGAAATGCAGCAATCAGTTTTAGGGACAGTAAATAAATACATTTTAATGTAAATTAAAGACACATGCTCAAAGGAAAAACTCACTGAGACCATGAAGTCTTTGGCAGCATCTCCGGTACGTTGCTGCACAGAGTGAGAAATCGTGAATAATTTAAAGCACTTAATCGTGCTTAAAAAAAGGTATATTTACCTTTAAGCGTCAAGTAAAGATCATTTTCTAAAGCACGTCGATATCATAATATTAGAGATCATGCACCCACCCTGATTCCCTTTTATTATCCGATGTCTTACCGTCTGGGAGCTGAATGATTGTGTTAAGTGGTATAATATCAATTTGGACTCTTTATTTTTTGTGGTTTCTATCACCTCACCGCTGTCTTGTGACACGGCATCATTTTTAATAAGGGTTTCTTGTGATTCACCGATGTTTTCCACCCCCATTTATCCATAGTTGGTTGTGTTTCAAAACCTAGTTGCCTACGACACAATTTTCCGTATTCAAGGCGTTTGCAGCATTTTTGGGCATCACTGGCTGTTTAGGGTCGGTAGCATTTGGTTGTTTCACAGGCACATTGTCGGTTATTCTGTTAACAGCTATAATGCTCAAAACTGCTGCTGACTGAATAATGTCTAGGTAAAAAGCACGTTAGGTTTTGAGACATGTTTTTGTGACGTATGTGATGAACAGCCCAGCTTCCAGTTGTGGTACCCAACTTCTTAAAGACACACAACCCCATTCGCATTTTCATTGAATAAATAAATATCAGATACTTTTGTTTGTTTGCAACAGGAGTTTGATAAATATTCGTACACACTGATAATAATAGGGCTTATGGATACAAACCTGCAAATGCCAAATCGCTCATCATAAGCTGCTGTCAAACTGAGACTCAAAACTGAAGTGCACTTTTTAAATTAACCAGCAGATGTCTCTGTAGACCCTTTCTTTATACATTTACATTACAGAACACTTTTAAATAATTACCAAGAAATGTAATCTGTTGAGATTATTTCCATTTATATGTAGTTTTTTTTTATCGTTTCTGATACTTCAGTACTGCAACTGTAGTATAGACTACTAATAGAAATAGATATTTGTTATCTATTTCACACAATTAAGAACGACTGTACAGTACAGTATATAGATTATTTACAGATTAATTAATTACTAAATTGTTGAAAAGATTTATGTCGAAACATAATTATACTTTACACATGAAACCTTTATCCTACATAACGCAGCGTTTTCGACACCTGCCAAAGAAATTCACCTGTCTGTGACCCAGGGGGCGCTTTCTGAATCAAGTTGCACTGCCATTTGAACTATGCCATGTTTCCACTAGCAGTACATATTTCAAAGGGTTTGGAACCTGTGCCTTCTCAATGACTCAGGCAGGGTGTTTTTATTATTCAATGCCACAAGATGAAGAGCTATTACATAACATTTCCTACCAGAAATAAATACATAAATAAAATAATTTTACATAACGTTCAGTGCTTTTAAAACATTTTAATCCAAAGGAGTTATGCTTAACTTTAAGTCGTTTATAAAATGTGAAAAACCTATTTTGCATAGTACCCACATTTTTATGTAAACGGTATTTTCCCAATAAAATAAATAGCTGCGTAATATTTTGTTATTTACTTTCCAAATTATCATAAAACAAGCATATTAAAAACACACATTTCAACTCACTTTTCAGTTAATATAAATTTCTAAATCTTTCCAAAAAATAGTTTGGGGTTGAGGTGGGCGTGGTCACGGCAATGACGCAGAAGGACCGGCAGCGTCTCTCACGGCTGCGCAGCGGTGCGGCTGTGTCTGCTCTGCGCAGCGCCTGTGAACGGAGGGAGTCGGTGAAACGCAGCGGCTGTTGCAGCTTGTGCGGCTTCGGCAATGATGCACTAAACCTGCTTCCTCTTTCATACTCTCACAACCCGACCCAAAATACCAAACAACATCCCCGTCTCCAGTTATTCTCCCCTGGCAGACCCTTTCCCATCAATTCCGCTGAAAAAAAGGTTTAATGAGACAGAAAGAAGGGAAGAACAACACGGCAACGTTACGACTGTTTTTATTTTCATCCCTTTCTGAATGACGGGCGGACGGTTTGACTTCGACGATGGTGGCACTTACTGCGGCGGATGGGAGGACGGGAAAGCCCACGGGCACGGCATCTGCACGGGTCCCAAGGGTCAAGGCGAGTACGCCGGGTCCTGGTCCCATGGTTTTGAGATAGTCGGGGTTTACATCTGGCCCAGCGGGAATACCTACCAGGGCTACTGGTCGCAGGGCAAACGGCACGGTCTGGGTGTTGAGACGAAGGGGAAATGGGTGTATCGTGGGGAGTGGAGTCACGGGTTCAAGGGTCGCTATGGAGTTCGGCAGAGCACCAATACACCTGCCAGATACGATGGGACGTGGAGCAATGGACTGCAGGATGGCTATGGGGTCGAAACCTATGGAGATGGGGGTAAGTGCCAATGTTGTTTACAAATCTAGTTACAAATATTTATGCATGGACCAGCTGTTAGGTCACAGGCTATTGCTAAATAAATAAATAAAATAAATAAATAGTCATTTATCAAAATGCACTTAAACGATGCTGGGGATTAAGAGTTGTCTTTTGCTATATATTTGCACAGTATATACTGAGATTACACATTGTGTATGGAAGCAATATGTCTAATAAACGGCATTCCATTACAATGTGATCCAGCATTTACCTAAATTTTGCATCTTGGAGCCACATGTTTACAAAGGTCCACACTGGTTTAATGATCAGTGTCAATTGTTTTTGTGACGGTTTAAGAGTGATTTTAGTTTATAGTGACATTGTTTAGCACAAATAAAAACATTGTTCATAAATAATGCACTGGATTAAAGTTAGAGAGTATAGTTATCCCTATATTTTATCTATTGTCTAATATTACACTCCTCTCATTCATGTGCTGTTGAAACCCGTTTAAAAGTGTATAAATACACATTGGTCCATATGGATTAAAAATAACAGTCTTGTGGCCCATTTAGATTTCAAATTTTGTTGGTCTTTTTATCATTTTTATGTCTTTCTGACTGTTAGTGTTATAATTGACAAATATTCATATTAACTTTATATTTCAAATCCAAAGTTAGCTATGATGAAGTAATTTATCATAGTAAAGAGTTAATAGCACAGTCTATGAATTATAGCTATTTAGATCATATAGTTATAAAAAACACAATGCTAAAGACAAACTAGCAGAATGTTACTAGCATCTGCTAATCATTGATTAACATGAATCATTAATTGCTTTTTATTATTGTTATTAGAACCACACTTATTACTATTTCATGGTGTGTAGTAACACGCTACGTGAGTTCAATGTTTTTTTTGTTTCATTAGGCACTTATCAGGGCCAGTGGATGGGGGGCATGAGGCACGGCTATGGTGTGCGCCAGAGCGTGCCTTATGGAATGGCAACAATTATCCGCTCCCCGCTTCGCACCTCCCTGGCCTCCCTAAGAAGTGTGCAAAGCAATGGCACCGTTTTGCAGGACGCAGTACCGGACACTCCGATCGGCAGCCGAGGTGGTTTCGTGTTGAATTTTCACAGTGATACCGAAGTCGTCACGAGCAAGAAGAAGGGTCTGTTCCGCCGTGGGTCCCTCTTTGGCAGCCTACGGCAGCTCCGAAAATCTGACTCCAAAACGTCCATCTCCAGCAAACGGAGCTCCGCACGTAGTGATGCCACCATGAGCCGCATCAGCTCCAGCGACGCCAACTCCACCATCAGCTATGGAGACGGAGAGGTGCCCGAAGAGTACATGCCCATGGAGGACCATGTTGATGCCACCACCACCGAGTCCTACATGGGCGAGTGGAAGAACGACAAACGCAATGGTTTTGGAGTCAGCGAGCGATCCAACGGATTGAAGTATGAAGGAGAATGGTTGAACAACAAGAGGCAAGGATACGGATGCACGATATTCCCAGATGGAACCAAAGAAGAAGGAAAGTATAAAAATAATGTATTGGTGCGTGGGATAAGGAAGCAGCTTATTCCTCTTAAAAACCACAAAACAAAAGAGAAAGTGGACAGGGCCGTGGAGAGCGCCCGGAGGGCAGCAGCTATCGCCAGGACTAAAGTGGAGATAGCAGTTTCAAGGTAGGGCACATTTTTTGTTGAAAAAG
>JAZGTK010014897.1:0-13496 GCA_036877625.1 Ambastaia sidthimunki
GGTGAAAACTCAGTCTTCATTGATTTTGATTAAATGCGTGAAGCAAGTGGCATTTTCACATTTTCTCAGGCTGTGATCTTATTCCCGGAGGCCACAGTTGTCACGTGTCAGAGAGATGTGTCTGCAGTCTGTCTTTATTAGCTGCCTGACATGAGGCTGGTGTGCTGCCAGACTGCAGTTTGATCAGGTCTGTTTCTCGTGTTCAGGAGAGATGAGTCTGACAGGAACATGATAATCCCGCTTTCAGATGTACATCCCTCACTCAATGCAGCGTTAAGAAGAGAAACCAGAAGCTTCTGTAATGTTGTGCCTCATGCACAAACTCTGCCTGCCAGCTGACCTGTAGATGTCCAGAGAAAAGTGCTTATCTGGCTTTTCAGTGCTTCATTTTTGCTGAACAGGAGCGAGAAATGAATCCAAATGAAGGTGATTCTCCTGCCTGCAAACGGATCCGTTATAATAAATGAGGTGTGAAGAACTGGACACAGAATCTGGAGCTTCAGATCATGAGGATGAGCTTGTGTGCTGCTCTAGAAAAGATTTCCTGCTTTCAGAACTTTTTTTGTGCAGTGGAAGTGTAAAGCTAATTATAAAAGCTAGTTATGTTCTACTCTTATGGTGCCCTAAAAGTTTTTCTTTTAAACATTTTAAACTTTTCTTTTAAACATTTGTTTTATTTGAGTAACTGTTCTTATTAATGTTCCTATTAATGTTTGCTCATGTATGACTGTGCAGTGCTATACAGTGCTATGTTATCTAGACAGACAGGTGGATAGATAGATATGTATTGTGTGTGTATAATGTGCGTTCTTATGAATCATCCTTGTTTTTAAATTCTCAGTATTGTAATTGCATTTAAAACACATTATTTCCTCTGTATGTTTGACAAATAAATAAGTTATTACTCATTGTGTTGATAAGAGGATGCAGAGTGTGGTACAGACTCTCTCTCTCTCTCTCTCTCTCTCTCTCTCTCTCTCGCTCTCTCTCTCTCTCTCTGGTTTAAAGGCATGGGACTCGCTGCGCTGGAGAGGTCTCTGCTGTTGCCAACAATGGCATCTGTGGTGTCGGAGTGGCATACAATGCCAAGATCGGAGGTGAGTTGCCATGTTTAACTCTGTCATGTTCTCCATGTTTTAACATGCACAGTCTGTTCTGTCAACACAGTCTTTAACATTTGAATTGCAAAACACCTCCATGAAACATGAGATTATCTTCACGCTCAGTCGTGGCTCTGTTCATTACACCACACGAGAGCACTTCCTGCTTCCTCATCAAGGGCTCTGTGCATTATTGTTGTCTTCATTCACACATGTGGATCAGTTATCAGAGGCTGCAGCGCAGGGATTTGAATAATAGTTCCGGTGACTCGCATACAAGCTGATTTTTAAAACATAGTTTTGCACATTTCTCTGCTGAGGAAAAGCTCAACATAGTGATACAAGCACGCTAGCAGAGATAGCATGCAACCCGGCTAATTACCCTGCCAGAAATCATTAAGTCAGAGAACTGGACTTGTAGAGCAGGAAAATGTTTATTATGTTGTGCTGTAGCCTTCAGTTTGTCTGCACCAGAACCCTTGAATGGCTTTGGAAAACCTAAAACCACTGAACTTTGTTTTATTTGCGTTAACCCACATGAGGGCAATCTTGTGTAACCTCGCCCACTTGCCCACCAAAAGTAACTCAACAATCCTGACATCTTGGTCCAAACGCTCCCAAACCTCGTCTTCAGTTTAAAATTTTCTTTTCTAGAGATTTTGAGAAGATATTGTGACAGATGTCTCAGTGGTTTCAGTGGGTGCCACTGTTGCTTGGTTACCAACATACTTGAAAATATATTTTGTGTTCCTCAGAAGCAAAAAAGTCATACAGGTTTAGAATGACACGAGGGTGAGAAATGATGGAGTTTTTACCTATCCCTTTAGGATCTATCACAATAAGATGTTCTGGGATAGACGGTCGCGACCAGCTCACTTTTTTTAAGATCAGTGCAAAAGACAGTAAAAATGCTCTGTGAATTTTGGTCACACAGATAAGTGATGCATATCATTCGAAACTGTGAAGTGTCTATTTTTATTGTGTATTAAAGTCTGGTGTGGCTGGACCCTGCAGGTGTGCGGATGTTGGATGGTGAGGTCACTGATGTGGTGGAGGCTCAGTCCCTCAGTCACAACCCGCAGCACATCCACATCTACAGTGCTAGCTGGGGACCCGAAGACGATGGCAAAACGGTGGACGGACCTGCAAAGTTGGCCAAGGAGGCTTTTCTGCGGGGTGTGATGGAGGTTTGACTTCTGTTTAATCTGAGCGTGTTAGGATACCCGCTTGCTACTGCATCCCAGATCACTGACAATCCATTGATTTCAGCAGAGCCATGTCTTAGTTTGCTAGGGTTGGCCAGATGATAGAATGATATAACTTTTGCTGCAGCATTCAGTGACTTTCTTTTTTCATTTTTGATCAGTTTGTAGACGGACAGATAGACATACAGATATCCGTAGCATTACAATCTTGGATTCGTGCAATTTTCTCTTTCATTTCAGGAGAGCAAATATGGTTCTGTTTCCATGACACGTACAATTGCATCTTCGCCTCATGGGCTGTTTTTACTGCTTCCTGCCGTTATCTGCCTCAGTTGTCCTGTGCTGTGACACAGTGAATGTGCTTTAATTGATATTCTTGTGGCTGAAGCGGCCTGGTTATCTGAGTCAGAGCATCAGGCCTCCTAACCTTCAACTGCAACTTTGTTTTGAAGGCAGGGATGGTGGGTTGGGATGATGCTCTGTATTTGAGTTCGGCACACATTTGCATCTATTGGCAGTTATGGTTTTGTTTCCGATAAATAGTTACATATGTTATATAATACTTCATCTTCCGTCTTCTTTAACATCTTGTTAATGGCTAAGCATTAAATAACAGAAAAACGGCGAGGGACTTAATATCCATTTTGTCATTTAGAAAGAGGCAGATCAGTTAAAATGGCTGATTACTGAGTTTTACTGGGTTATTATTACAAATAATGCTTTGGCACATTCCAAAGTCATGATGCTCCTCATATAGAAAAGTTTAAATCCAGCTTTTCCATAACACAAAATGGCAGTTTCAGGCCCTGTATTCATCCCATTTCTCCAGCCATATTTTCTGGTGTCGGAATCATGAGAGCCGCGTGTGGCAGCAGTCAGATTGTTTGGGAAACAAGATTCATGTTGTGCAGAAAAATCCAAAGCAAAAATGTGTGTCTGTTCTGTGTTAACAGCCTCCCTGAATGATCCTCACAATCCAGCAGGTGTTCAGTAAGAGACCGAGCCAAACTCTTTTCCCCAGCTTTTATTAGTGTTGTTGAATTTGTAAGGTTCAGTAAAGCATTATACAAAGGAATGAAACGATCAAAGGTAACAAGCAAACAACAAATGTGTACGATTATTTTCTTTGTGGCCACATTGTGAAATGAAAGTCATTCAAATGCATCTTTGCTAATCTGCTGCACAGATTTTTCAAGCTCATCTTAATATTTTTGATTGTTTGCTTTTGCATTACTGAAATTTCCCAGACATTCACCTTAAAAACAACTTCAGAAAAGCATCTGGCTGGGCAATTAAAGTTATTATAACATCCCACTACTCCATGATGTTTTGAAAATCCCGTTCGGAGGAAATCCATTGCAGACTCTCAACAAAAATGTTTTTGATTATTTCGAGTGTTGTCATCAGAAGTCCTTCCATCCTAGTTTGGCAGCTCAGCTCTGGCATCTGGCTCTCAACACAGTCAGATGGGCCTAATATAAGAAATCCATGTCTTACTGAGTGTCCTTTTTTAGGGCCGTGGTGGGCGGGGCTCCATCTTCGTGTGGGCGTCAGGCAACGGCGGACGGGAGAAGGACAGCTGCAACTGCGACGGCTACACCAACAGCATCTACACGCTGTCGATCAGCAGCAGCACGCAGAACGGCAACGTGCCGTGGTACAGCGAGGCCTGTTCCTCCACCCTCACCACCACCTACAGCAGCGGAGGCCTCAGTGAGAAACAGATTGTGAGTGTCTCCAGCCTCCAGAAAATCAGCACCAATTATCCTTTAATAGAAGAAGTAGCATGCAAACGTAATCCTTAAATATCTCAAAGCCTATCATTAAGTTAAACTATCATGCTAATTTATTACAAGCCCTTGATCTTAAGTATCACATTTTGCTGCAATATCTCAGATTGTACAGCTTGTTGAGGTATGCGAACACTTTTCAAAGGGAAAAAAATGATATAGACACTGATTAAGTGATGGGCCATGGAAATGCCCTAGCAGTTATTTAGAAGAGCATTTTCTAATGCGTGACAACATCCTGGCAACCACCCGCATCTTCCTGGCATCATGGCAAGTGCTGTAGCAGTAACTGCAGAGAGAGGACAGCAACCACAGAAACCAAGTGTAGGCAGTGCAGGGCTGCCAACTATCAGTCGACTGAACATTAGTCAAAGACAGAAGGTTTAGAGATTCATTTTTCAGATGTGGACAATTCTCCTGTCTTCACTCCCTCAAGAACTGTTACTCCACCTCTATCATTTTTAGTTTAACAAATATGAAATAGTCTGTTAGTCTCAGAAATAATGAAAGACTGTGAAGTCATGCAGTCTGTGATGGACAGATGTTTGTGGAGGCTAATTATGACAGTCATGACAATCAAAGGTGATCATTTCCAGAAGGTAACAGATGATCCAGAACAGTGACATGCAAATATCACTGACACTTCACACGCAGGTGAACTTGATTTCTAAGACACTTAATGTGACTTACAATTCATGACAAACCTAATATTCAGAAAAGCAGAAGAGCCCAGAATATAAACACAAACCACTAAATGTTGAGTGTTTCTTGACATGTTAAGCGTTTCATAATGTCCTCTGTTCCTGTCTCATATAAGAGGACTGAGAACGGAGGAAAATAGTTAGATCAAACTATTACATTAAAAATATTAGATTATTTGCTATATTGATGTAGTGTTTGCTGCTTTTTCTTTATTTGTTTTGATATAATGCATAAGCTGTTTATTATTCTTGCATTCTCACTTTTATAATAATTATATTTGCTGATGTCTCACTGATCACTTTATGCTTGCGCTTAATTTATGTTTCTCTGTAGTGCAGAACTGTGAGCAAAGCTTCATACATTATTCTTTCTCATCCCTGAAACTTAAATCATTATGTAATACCCCCCCTTCAGCCCGTGCGTTCTTCCCTGAAATCACACAACGTAAATATGTTGGTTTTTTACTGCTGTGTTCAGCATTTAACAATAAACAGAAATGTTTTATAAGTAACAACCTGCCTCGCGGTCACTTTAAGAGCAACAATATATGCTGCATAATAATAACTCATCACTAGAGATGTAATAAGGATATTTGCAGTAAATAACCTAAATAGACCGCATGCAGTGCCAGCCCTAATCATGACAGCACATTTCACACAGGCAAGTGCCACAGTTTCTTCAGAGAATGTAAAGATGTAGTTGAGGTTTCAGGAACACAAATATTGCTGTGAATATGTCATCATTGTCTTTTTTTCTCCCCACCTCAGCGTCGACTGCGACACTCTTTCATATATTGTTTTCATGTCTGACAGAGCCATCCATTCTCCTGAATGCAGACACCACAGTTCACTGGAGTTCATGCTTTAACTCTGGAAAACATCTCTTTCCTGCTAGCAGAGATTGCGTCTCCAAAGATTCATTTTTCAGATGTGCACAATTCTCCTGTCTTCACTCCCTCAGAACTGTTATTCCACCTCTATCACTTTTAGCAATTAGTCTCGCGCAGGGGGGTGTAAGTGACAGCAATCCCATGATGCCTTGCTTTTAAGTGTCAGTCATCACCCCTTATATATTTTCGGTTGTCGCTGTCACTGTTTTTGTCTCTACGGCTGACTGTGTGACCCTAAGCATTGTCAGACTTTCTACCCTGGCAAATGTCAAACATTTAATCACTTTGCCCATTTGCCCAGCAGGAACTGAGTGACAAATCAAAATAGTTTTTAATATTGTCTGAAGAAAAGGGTGTTGGTGGCAGTTGCCAGGACATTGCAGGATAATTACCTCCTTCAATGTCTGCCTGTGGGATTTTGTTGCCTGGGTTTCATTTTGTTTAAATTTCTTTTCACTTAGTGATGCTTGTCTTAGCAAATACTAATAACAAGATTTCTCAGTTTACCTCAAGGATTTAAACTGGATTTTTACCAGTGACTTTTAAAAATGTCCCTTTTGGGTGAATGTGATTCTGCTGTGATATTGTGATTGGTGTTGTTTCAGGTCACTACAGACCTCAGGCAGAAGTGCACAGACTCCCACACGGGCACCTCTGCCTCGGCCCCTCTGGCAGCTGGAATCATCGCCCTCGCACTGGAGGCCAAGTGAGTCTTCCAGAATTAAAGCTTGACTTGTTCTCAAGCAAAGTCATCACTTTAGTCAGTGTTTTGAGTTCCCTGAGGCTTTCAAAGCCAAACGGTCTCCGGCTAGATTCACCTCATTTGTTCCATTTTACTTAGACTGATATTAACCTTTAAATTCTCATTTTAGTCAATTGTATGCAGTGAGTGGCCTTTGCACTTGTATCGGTTTAAATAAATTCACCTACAACATTATATATATACACCTTTATGATTCTCTGTCTGTAGCTGTTTGTGACCTTTATTAAAAGTCAGAAGAGATTGTCTCACTGAGCTGTAGTCCATGCAGCTGGTTTTGTGTTTCATTCTCGTGTGCTACACATGTTTGACAGATGCTAACACTTCAATGCACTCTGTCTCTGTAGTAAAAACTTAACCTGGAGGGATATGCAGCATCTGGTCGTCAGGACCTCCAACCCTGCCCACCTCTCCACCAATGACTGGAAGACAAATGGAGTGGGTCGTCGAGGTGAAAGCCCCTTCATTGCCTTTCGTTGTGTTCTCCCCCTCTTCCGTCTCTCTAGTTTGTCTTTCCATTTTCCAGCTACTTGAGCACTTTGTAAAGGGATCAATACAAGTGTCATTGGCTACATCAATCGGCAAACAGCTCAAGATGTCAGCCTTTCTCATTCACTCTTTACTTATGTCAATCTGGTTACTTTTAAACCGACTTCAGTTACTTCAACACTATTGATTCTTTGTCTCCTACAGTGAGTCATTCTTATGGATACGGGCTGTTGGATGCTGGGGCCATTGTAGCTCTCGCAAAGAACTGGACAAATGTTGGACCTCAGCAGAAGTGTGTCCTCTCCATGTTGTCTGAATCCAGGTAAGTTAAACCCTCACTTCCAGAACAAACTGAGCATGTTTTTACATTGATTTTCAGTTTTTGGTGGCAGCATACATAGCTGTTCTCTTTTTGACAGCATAAGTTCTTCATCATATATAAAATAAGAGCATAAATATTCAACCTCAGATTTCTCCTTTTATGCTTCATAGAAGGAAGTTAAAGGTTTGGAATGACTTTAGATTAACTGATGAGGGCATTTTATATTCAGATGAACCCTTTTAACTCTCCATACTAGATCAAACTGTGTAGTCTTAATAGATTCTTCACTAACGCTCGTAACCCTTGATGTTCTTCACTCTGTGTTGATAGAAAATATCATGACATGAGAGAAGAAGCAGGAATAAGACACAAAACGTTATATGTGATGGTCTGTCACATTTGGTGAATGACACGCCTCTTCCGCGTGTTTCAATGGCAGTAATAGCATGTTTTATATGTTTATATGTTTTCTATGTTCCTCACACTTGTGTCCCTGCTGACAATCTAGATGTCTTCTGAAAGTGTCTCTCCTTCAGTCTCTTTTTCTCTGCTAGCAGATTGCATCTGTAAAAACCCTCTTGCCTTTTTAACCTTCCTGCAGTCATTCTTACTGCTTCACAGACATCAGGGAAAGATTAAACACAGTTTACTGCACTGCTGACAGTGATTGTGGCTGTCTTGTGTATTTCTCTGTTCTGGACTTTGATTTGAAGCTCTGTATCACTGGATATGTGCCGATGAATTTACGATTTATTTCTCATGGACTTGACACAGGCTGTAGCCTGTCTTTGGTCTCCTGGCCCTTCTTCCAGGTGAACCCTCTCTGTGGTGAGCAGGGCTGGACACTCTAAGCTTCTTACAGGATTGGGTTTAAAGTGCCAATAGCCTGGCGGGAACCCAGAGGGGTCACTGGTGTCACAATCCTTAACCTGGCTGAACCAGTTGTTGTGAACCTGTTTTCAGCAATCAATAGAAATAGCGAATCTGATTCAGAATTTTTTTACATTTAGAATTTCCTTAATTTTTTATTAAAAAATTAAAATACATTAATGTGCAGCATAAACTAGAAGCCATTCACATGATGTTCTAGAGTATTTTTAATATAATAATTATAATAATTAAATATTAATTACTTTAATAAGCTCATTTTGTGCTTTAAGGCCTTTCTGTTTTTTGTCTTTTTTTAGGAATATTGGGAGTCATTTGGTGATCACAAAGAGTGTGGATGGATGTGCTGGCACACCTAACTTTGTAAGTTCATTGGAGCACGCTCAAGCCCAGCTCACCCTGTCCTACAACCGCAGAGGAAATCTGGCCATCTACCTGATCAGCCCACAGGGGACCCGTTCCACATTGCTTGCACCCAGGTCAGATTCTGAAGGACATACATCCACAAGTTGCTGTGTGAGCAGTTCAGCACTGTTGCACAGCCGTGTTACGTGACTTGTTTCTTTCTCTCTCAGACCTCACGATTACTCATCTGAGGGCTTCAATGACTGGGCCTTCATGACCACTCACTCCTGGGATGAAGACCCTCGTGGAGAATGGAGCCTGGAGATTGAGAATGTCGCTGGAACCAATGACTTCGGTAGTCACATCTTCTGTAAACCCATTTCACAGCACTAAATTCCATTTAAAGTTGTAAATTGGTTTGTATCTGTTTAATATCTACCTAAACACATAGCGCTCTGTTGTGTGACGTTTAGTGGATGACATATAAAGGAGTGATACAGCAATGCTAGCATTCGTTTTGCTAAATTATTTACTGTGTTACAAATAATTGTCTCTGCAAATAGAATTTTTGTGCTTCATCTGCTTGATGTTTGATCTTTATCTGCTGAAAAGGGAATATTTATCATTAACTCTATACTTCTCTCCTGCTGCTAGTATGTTCTTGTCAAATCAGACACCCACATCTCAAGTTTACAAGCTGCAAATCTAACATCAAGTGTCATTGTGTTGCACTTCTATAAGAAGCAGAAAATAGTCTAAAAACCATCACAGATGTCACCTCTCTCTGCCCAGTGTTTTACTGTCTCTGTTAAAATTACAGCATAACCCAAAACATTTGAAAATGTTGCTTCTAAAATGTTTAAAGGGCGAACATTTGCTTGTGATACAAATAAAAACAGCTGTTTCTCTCACTTCATATGCACTGCAAGAAGCCAGCAGGATCTTCGCTCCTTACCTGCCCAGATTCTTTCCCTCCAGTCACGGCTGGTTTGTTTTCCTTCAGCACAGCCTGCAGTAAATCTGATTCATTAAGTCCAGATAAGGATTCAGATTCTCCACCGTCTCCCACTGTCATGATCTCCAGCTGCCCCTCAACACCGTGACTAAAGACCCACTTCCTGCCAAAGTCTGGTTATTTATGCTCCATCATTTATGGACTTTAGAGTTTGCTCAGACTCTGGCTTGAAAAATACTCTCTGTTGCTGTAGGAATTTACAGAGACTTCATCATTGGACTGTAAAGAGAGAAACTGGGTCATCTAATGCATGTCCAAGCAGCCTGGCACTACACGTACAGTTAAATGTGTGCTGGTTCATGACAATAAGAATCACAGTGGACAGTAAATTGAAATGGCCTGTAGGTGATTGTGTAAGTGATACAGTCAGTCACAGCAGTATTTCAAATGGTGTTGTTTGAGTCTAAATGGATTTTTCTTATTATAAAAAATTCTTGTTGTAAAATAATGGAGCCGCAGGAGCTGTACATCAGTTGAATTCTATATATTCTATATATATTCTATATATATTCTATATATACTCTAAGTGTATATAGTAACAGCTAATGATTGAATGTTTTGGATTAAATATTTATTGAATCATTTTGCTTTGCTTACATTTTCTAAAACAATAAGCTGTAAGAGCTGGAATGCACTGTGAAGGCCTTTTTCCTTGATAAGTTAAAGTGATTTGCAGATGAAGCAAACGCAGAATGACTGATCACCTCTAGCTGCTTCACTCCTGTAAGACAGATGCCCTCAGACCATATTAACTTAAAACATTAGCCAAACCTCATCACAAAAAGCTGATCTTAAAACAGAAAACTGGATTTCTCTGTGAGCAGCAGTACAGACCAGTTTTTGTTATCAGGATGTGATTGAGTTCACTTGTTATTGAAAGAGAAACACGGGGGAAATTTCTATTTAAACATAAACTTAATACAATTCGATAACGTCAGAATGACAGTGGATTTCTATCACATAAGAAGAAAACATATGCTTTTGTAAGCGTAATAACAAGTTACAGAAATATATTGCAATGAGCAACATATTAACTTGTGTTGTGGGTGTGCTGTTGTGTTTGATCACTGGAATCATGTGTGTGTGTCTGTGTGATTAATGTTTAAAGTGAAGCAAACAACTGAACACTTTGTATACTGAACACTTTTCTTGAGCTGCAATGACCATAACTACCATGTTAAAGACTTTCAGTGTGTAGAACACTGTAAACAAGTGTAGACACTGACTTTAAAGTCTAGTGACTGACAGCAGCCAGTGTGAATATCTTCATAGGAAAGTGTCATGGCAACAGACATTTGTGGTGTTTAAACAGGCACAGCGTGAAAGGACTCAGTTATTGCTCCAGCTCTGTACTGATTTACAGACTTTTAAAAGCATCTGCTAAATGATATAAAGAGAACAGAACCTGCTGATTCAAAACCTTCTCTCAGTTATTCACTGCTCTCTCTCTCTCTCTCTCTCTCTCTCTCTCTCTCTCTCTGTCTCTCTGTCTCTCTCTCTCTCTCTCAGGCACTCTGACAGAGTTCTCTCTGGTTCTGTACGGCACGGCGTCTGGTGTGTCCGGCTCTTTTATTGCAGACTCTGGGGCAACAGCCGACAGCAGCTGCAAAACCTACGACCTGGATCAGATCTGCACAGGTGAGGGTTTATGGTGAAAGCGCGCCCCCTGCCGCTCGTTTATAGTAGTATAAATATTATGCAGTACGCTAACTAGTTTGTGTCAGTAGTACAAATGACTCTGAAGTGATAATAACATCTCAATATTTAAGGGGCAGAAACATGTTTACAAAGCATTTAATAAAAATGAGAAAAAACGTGAGCACTATCTGAAGTAGGGATGCAGTATAATCAGATCATTTGATTATAATCTTCAAAATAACTGTTGAATATTGTGTCATACACAAAGCGTTTTTCTTCCATTTCTACAAAATATTCCCCACAACAGTGGTAACTGTTGATCACCTTCTGAATTCAGTCTGTAAGTACAGCTTTAAACAACACACACACACACACTGTCAGCAGGATTAGAGACTTCAGTTTATGAGTATGAACAGCCACAACATCAAGTGTGATACAAACAAGATTTTATTAACTACACTAAACACATGCTACTCTAACATACACACAACACACATACAGTTTAGCACTGGAAGACAAGCCTGAACAAACCATCATGTGGAATTTGATCAGATGTCGAGGTAAAAATCTTCAGGAGTTTATAATGTTAATATAAACCACAGTTATCATTTATCGTTACGATTTATCTTTGTTTTCTTCACATTATAAGTGGCTTTGGATAAAAGTATCTGCTAAATGCCTAAATTTAAATGTTATTAAAATATAATGGACATGAATGATTATGTTGACTTATACATACCAAACATGTAGACAACAATTATTACTGCAGTAACTGTACATGTCCAGCCAATCTACCATAGTGCATTTCCTGAGCCCTTAGAAAGCTAAAGCTTTAGCATGTCTAATAGAGACTGGTGTGGGAAACACATCTCCCCAAGTTTATCGAAATAGAACAATAGTTTTAAACAATGATTTAAACTCTAAATAATAAACTGTTTTACTCAGTAATTTGTTCCTTACTAAAATAAAAGCTTCTGCTTTTAACTGCTCAGAACAGTGACCTCACAGACATTCATTGTGTAAGTACTGTACATTCATACCAGTGATTACACACATTTCACAAATAAGAATGAGTCTGAGGGATTTTCTCTTGTTAACATTTCTGTGTATAATATCTTGTTCTAAACTCTGTTCTGTTTCCTAAACAGAAGTCTTTCATAAGAATATCTTTAAAAAAGAATATCTTTCATAAGTGATTAAAGTTTGTTTTCTTCCTCATGCAGAATGCAACCCAGGCTTCTATGTGTATCAGAAGGGCTGTGTGAGAGACTGTCCAGCGGGATTCACTCCAGGCACTCCCTCCACTTTCCTCTCCAACAACGAGGTGTCGCCGGTCCACCAGCCCACCTGTCTGCCGTGTCACTCCGTCTGCCTCACCTGCAGTGCCACGGGACCTCAGGACTGCCTCTCCTGCCCCCCTCACAGCCACCTGGACCCCGTCACCAGCTCCTGTTTGCACCAGAACCAGATCCATCGAGAGACTCAGGACAGCCGATCTCAGAGCGACGGTTCTTCTCAGAACCTCCACTCGCACCTCAGCCCTCACCTGCCCACCACAGTGGCGGCGCTCAGCTGTGTCTTCATCGTGGCTGCGTTTGTGGGTGTGTTTGGATTATTACAGCTGCGCACACGCAATCAGAACAAACTGATGTCTGCAGGGGCGGAGCAAGACTCCAGTTTACTGATGGGGTTTGGCTTCAACCGCACCACCGTGGTCTATAAGGGCATCCCTAGCATTTGGCGAGAGGATGGTGTCAACTCAGAGTCTGAGAATGAGGAGTTTGATGTCCACAATGAGAGGACTGCCTTCATCAAAACACAAAGTGCTCTTTAACCCACGTCCTTTCCTCTACTGCGCTGTTGTAGCTTTTCATAGCCAGCGGTGTTATATCTTAGCTGTGTTTCCCATCAGGGTTTGTCTGAACGTATCTCTCTTCCTGTTTCTCTCTTGAGGGTTATTTGTGTTTATTTTGTCACCTCTGCTAGTGATGAGCCATGATTCACACTGATTCAAACTGATTCAAACTGATTCACACTGATTCACACTGATTCAAACCGATTCACACTGATTCAAACTGATTCACACTGTTTCAAACTGATTCACACTGATTCAAACTGATTCACACTGATTCACACTGATTCAAACATTCAAACCGATTCAAACTGATTCACACTGATTCAAACTGATTCACACTGTTTCAAACTGATTCAAACTGATTCACACTGATTCACACTGATTCAAACATTCAAACTGATTCACACTGATTCAAACCGATTCAAACTGATTCACATTGATTCAAACCGATTCAAACTGATTCACACTGTTTTAAACTGATTCACATTGATTCACACT
>JAZGTK010014898.1:0-13496 GCA_036877625.1 Ambastaia sidthimunki
TTGTTGATTTTTTGGGTGAAATATTCTGGGTTCACTGTCAGGTGGTGAAAGGTGGAGCAGCAGACCGATCTGGACTGGAGGATGAGGATATTGTTGTGGAGGTGAATGGAGTGAATGTGGAAGTGAGCACACATGAGGAGGTCGTAAACCTCATCCACGAAAGCGGCGTTACGCTGCTCCTTCTAGTGGTTGAGAGGACAACCTACAACCACCTGAAAGCACAGGGGATTTCCATCACCCCTCTGCTGCATAAGGAGCCCTCCACTGATATCCCAACACCAGCCTGCACACAAGAGGAAGAGAGGAAAGAACATTGTCCAGACACAGGAAACGACAAAGAGACAGAAAACCCCTCTACTCCATCTCATTCAAGGGTCAGTACTGCTATCCAGCCTTTCTTATTCTCAAGAGCAAGAACTGTCATCAATTGTGATAATCACTTTCTGTAGTTCCAAACCTTTTGAATGTTGGGAAATGTCCTGGTCTCTCTTTCCATACATTAAAAGCGAATAGAGACCCAGGACCCCAGGATTCAAAATGACAGAAAAGTATAACAAACATATTCAATATGACTTTATGGAAGTTTTCTGAGATCATATAATTTATATGTGATGAACAGACTGAAAATTAAAAAATGCCTCAGATTTAAACATGGCAGCTTCAGATGCAAGGAGTGACAACTTGACATCACCGTGATCAATCACGACCAATCGTGACACAGCTTTTCGAAAACATGCAAATGACATATGAGGATGGATGGGATGATTATTAAGTGAATATTTTAAAACAAATGTCATGATTTTTGGTCTGTTTTAAACACAAAGAAAGTATGATAGCTTTAAGTATTCCTTCAAGAGTAATGTTAAAAAATATTAATGCTTATCTTTTCACTCTAGACTTCATCATCGTCATCATCATCTTCTTCCTCAGCAGCAAGTGAGGAAGAGATACTCTAAAATCACTGTACTTACCTGTAGTGACAAATCCTTTAAATATCCTATTAAAAATTTACCTTTGATTAAAGAATCAATGTACTGATGTATTTTCAACCTCAGAATATTAACAGCTAAGCATTGGTGGCAATAGCAAATGGAACAGACAAATCAGATTATCCATGTACTATTCTGCTTTCATCGGGATCTACAATGATAAAAATCTATTTAAGACTTGTCCAGTAAAGCAAGTTATTCATCAAGGGAACGTGTATTGATTTATAATAATAATTGTTTATAATAATAATTTATTATGGGGAATATTTTTCTCTTTACCTCTATACCTGCTTGTAAGCCGCTTTGGATAAAAGTGTTTATAAATGACTAAATGTAAAAGTATGGAATAAAAAACTGTGGTGTAAGGCCACAAAGACTACACCAAACTGGTCTAATCATGTAAAATCGTTTCTATCTTTTTAAGAAACGGTGAGATTGCTTGAAAACACTTGTAACTGTATCCTGACCCTTATTTAAACCTCATCAAGTACCATTGCTCACACAGACACTGCCCCCTTCAGTCTTTATATTAAAAATACTCATCACAGTTTGACAGCCCAAAATAACCTTAACCACACATACACACATAATAGTTGAGTGATGACTTCAGTAGAAAATTGGCAAGACTCGCATACAGTTTTAATATGTGAATCATTACAGTCCTTCAGTAGAAGCGGACAATACATGAGATTAATTAACAATTAACAGTTCAAAAAGAAAAACAAGAGTCAACGGATCTTTTTCAAAATAACTTTTTAAAAGATGTAGGTGACGTGTAATTCGTCAGAAAAGATGTGTCATTGCGATTTCATAGAAGGATAACAACTTAATGAGGAAGGTTTGTTTTTTTCACCAAAAATTTGGAGCGTTCAACATAATTATACCTGATTTAGGATATTTTATGCTTAGTCATCCATAAAAAGACAATGTACAGTGAAAGTAAGAAAAAATACATGTGCTCTTCATACATATAGGTTGATCCAAGTAAGACAGCAAAACCACTATCACTGATTTGAGCCAAGGCCCATGTAAAAAGTCTCTAGGCCCCTCCTGATTCAGGAAATACAGACCCAATTTAAATGCTGATTACAGGGTGGCGACATTAACATCCCTTAAAAAATACCAAGAAAGACACTTCAGTCTGCTCCGCCCTCCTATGAGGTCAGTTGTGAGGTCACAGGGTCATGTGCTTCTCAGGTGCCTGTTTATGTGCCAGGTAGAGGAAGAGGATGCTGGACAGGGCACTGACCAGGAAGATCACATCAAACCACCGGTGGTAGAAGTTAAACTGGAGTTCTCCCAGTACCTCAGTCACTATGGTACGGTACTCCAAGGGCATGCTCATACGCATGAGGAGCACAGATGAGACAAAATACATCCCCTGTAGAGACACATGAGAGATGTCACATTCACCATGTTTATGGTAAAACATATCATTGTTGGCCACTGTACATTCAATTATCTTAATTAATTTTACTTGAAGTATGTGATTTCAAAATGCTGTAATCAACCAATCAAATACACCAAAAAGCTGTGTAATTTAAATATTTATCTGCTTTGACGAAACTTTTTTATCTACATATGCTATATGTTGATGCTTTATAAACCTGTCTTAAATAGTGCTTTACCATACAGTTGTTTTAATGGATTATATTGTATGTCAGAAATGTACATCTACATTGCAAGTTGGCTGATAACTGTTAATCAGACGATTAGGCCATAGTTGTTGGTTGATACCATAATTTTAAAACCTTTAAATGTCAGCTTATAAATTAGCCTTGGGCTTAAACAATCAAAAGTAACCTTTGTAAAACAGTGCAGTTTTAGTGTAGTTTTTGAGTATTTTATATTGGTGTCTCACCATGATCTGAGCCAGGACAAGCACAATGACATTGGAGGACTTGGAGCTGGAGATGGCGTAGAAAAACTGTCAAAAAAACAACCAGATTAGCCCAATTTGTGGAAACTGAACTTGGGCGACACCTTGCCACAACTGTTCAGAGAGGAAAATCTCCTCCCACTAAACCAACTGAACTGACACACCCACATAAACACGTGTGTGGACGTTTTAACCTGAAGTGAGAAAGAAAAGCACGTTCATGCCTCATTACCTTGGTAAGTGTGATTAAAAGGCTTCGTATGGATGTGACTATGATGATTCCCACCAGGATGAAGGAAATGTGCTGAGACCAGAACTTTACCTGGGGAAAAACAAGAGGTTTAAATTAGCTCTGTACTTGAGTTAAAAGGCTCATGGGGAAAGATTAAACCATTATTATGAGCCCAGTGCTGAGAGATTTTAACAGATTGGAGAAACATTAACTACCAACTAAAGCAGTAAAATCTATCTACCTGAATAAATATGTTTAGAAACAAATACACAAATATGTTTAGAAATACATATAATTGTGTTTAGAAGGTAATTTATGTGTGTATAGCACATACGTCAAACTGAATTCCAAGATAGTTTACTGTGATCTCAATTCCTCTCGTCACAGGGTCCGTTTTGCCCACACGGTCAAACACTATGTTTATAGTGGCCTAAATGAAATACATTTCATTATAATACATTCTATAATTTACTACACGCTTGAATGTTCTACAAGCCAAAAAAAAAAATCTTACCATAAATATTTTCCACACACAGTAGATGGAGAAGAAATACCCTAAAAAGTTGAAGTATTTTCCTTGAAATGTTTTTGAGTATTCAATCCGTTCCTGCAGACATATAAAAAAACAAAAGACCATTTCTATCATAACTCCTTATATTATAAATTACACATATTCAATACAAATATGTATCAATATCAATACGTAAACTACCTTAGTTGCCTGCAGATCCACAGTCTCCAGGAACAGCTGCCTGCTCAGTTCCTCAAGAGCATCTACTTCCTGCTGGATCAAAGACAGGTCTGCGGTGCCACCGTTAAGAAAACTCACTTGTGAAATTCAGGTACTTAGCATGCACATGCTCACACACTTATTAGTCGCTTGCCATTTTGCTAATGCTTTTCAGCCAAACATAAATGCCATGAAAGTCCCCCGGGTGCAATCTGGGTTTAAGTGTCTTGCTCAGACAGTAGTAATGAAATGTGATCTCAGTGTCAACCGCTTTGCATTAACCTGTTGGTTAAAGATACTCTCACTGCCTGAGGGTGAGGACGTCACACTCTTGATCATACCCCAGAATCCCGTCTGTTTATTCTGTTCCTCTCCACGCTGGTACATCTGCCGTCTGGTCATGGCAATCCTACAAACACATTTCGCTACCTTAGAATTATAAGGTTTTATCTGCGTTTTGACCAGTTTTGAGATATTGAGGTTTAAAGTTTTTGAATTGTATATACCAAAACTGATAATATAAACGTCACCTATATAATATAATAAAACACCTTTAATAGTGTCAATAAGTTATATTAAAGTAAGAATACGTCAATAACTCAATTTTGACAAAAATGTCAGATAGAACCTTATAATTTTTAGGTAGCAATTTCTGAAACTTTTCTTCAAAAGTGCTGTAAGCTACTTTTTGTAAAATGCTGCTGTAAGTTAGTGTTTAGTGATCATACCCCATCAAATTTAAACCCCTTCTGACTTTACCTTTTCTTTTTACTGACTATCATGTCCATGGTCTGGAGCAGCCTTCTCTCCAGGGCAAGGATGTCACTATCTGTCACATTTCTGAGGAAATTAAACAAAATATCTAGTATTTTACATTAAAAACACACTCTTGTGTTGTTTCATGTGTCTTGAGAGAAATGTTACCTCAGGAAATAGGACATGTATGTGTAAGGGCAGTTAACAGCACCAAAGCCAGACAGTAAAGCCATTAGCGTGACCCCAATGACCCCCACACGACTGATTAGCTGCTCTATGGACAGAATGCCTGAGGAGACAAGAAACCTGCATATGAGACTGACAAACTGCTCAGATAAATTCAGAGTACAGCAGAACTTTAGCAATTATTCATCAAAATGTTGTAACATGCTCCGCCTCTCAAACAACATCCCTCTTACTTGCCAATCTCTAAACTCCAGGCCCTATTCTTGTACGTACGCTTACTTTTTACAATTTCAAATCGTGGGGGATAAAAATCATCCTACATTTTTTTTTATTGAGTATCTATCTTGTTGCACTCAGATACCCAAATAAAGTCTCATGTAGTTTAAGGAAAAACTGCTGTTTCTCACCATGTTTTGGACTTAGGATAGGAAATGGATCTCCCAGTTTCCAGAAGAAATACATAAATGTGAACCAGACAACACATGAAAACAGCAGTCTTTGTCTCTGTACTGAAACATGAGATAAATGTAGTTAACAAATACTCTCATGCAAGAGCTATCAAATCAGACAGAAGATAAGGCTACTTACACAAACGTATATTACTGACTACAAAGTAGCCAATGTAGAAAGGCACCACAAATATTAGAACTAGTAATATTACATACAAATTCAGCTTCCAGTGGAAATACCTGGACCTGTGGAGACAAACATCAGTGACTGAGACCATCTGATATTAAGTACAGATTTTATCAATGGTTTCATACTGTGGCTAGAATACTTACGTGCTGCTTAACACACCAAGGATCTCAAAGATAATGAGCTCAAACATAGTGCAGGAAAAGGCAAATGTGACAGAGAACACCACCTGCACAACATACTGTCGAACCTGAGACAGAAATTAAGACAGATCACCTGTAAGGGTCATTCTGAATGGCCACAGCTAGTAAGATTAGATCTACCCTTCTATGCATGATACCTCATAATCCTTAAACAACTGCCGCATGAAAAAGAGCCACCCAAAACCAAAAAACAGCACCTGTGCACAGAAAAAAAACATGCCACATATTTAAAATCCTCCAGTAAAGCATGACATTTAACTTACAAAAAAAACACACCAATACAAAGCTTTAAAACCAAAAACATCATAAGAAATTTAAAACAGAGCAAAAGCACACAAATTTACTTTCACTACAGCACTTTTGTGACTTTTGTACAACCAGCAATTCCTATTTCAAAATTCCCAGGGTCTCACAGTCAGGATCATGGAAGCATATCTTATACAAATATATAAACAAAATTTAAATATACATAATTAAATAGTCTGGCTCCAAACGTATCGTGCAAAATAATTTAGTGCTTTGTATAAAAGCAAAAGCAAGGTTTTAGATCCTGTACTATTATTATCTTTAATCAGATATTGTAGTATTATTAATATCATTATTATTACTATTATTACGTGTAATATTAAAAGTGCCACCCTCTTGCGTTTTTGTATACTGACACTTGGTAACTTGGTAACATTTTGCTCATTTCAATAACAATGACATTTACAATGACATGTACAAATGCCAACAAACATTTACGTTAGAACATTGTTCGTGTTAATTTTAATCTAATAATAAGAATAAAGGGATGAGATTGTTGCAGGCAGAGCAGCACTCACCTGAGAAGTGAACATAATCACTGAATCTACAAAGAAAGACATGTTGCAATATGCAGTGTGGAGGTAAGGTAAAGAAATGTCAATTGTAACCTCGGCTCATTATGTTTAGAATGTTATATTAATACAGAGAAACAAATACTGCACAGATCTTTATAAGAAGCGTTCGACTAAGCTGTCAAGATGATGACGTCATAACGCAGGACAGCGCGTTTTCCGGCGCACAGTAACGTCGTCATCAAACAGGCTCATCAATTTGGCCACAAGAGGTCGTTATCATCATGCACAAAAATGTTTACAAGCCTACCACACGACAAACATAATATTTTAAACAAACTGCTAAAAGATATAAAAGAGTAATTATCTATAAAGTATCAGTAGATCTATATAAAACAATAGAAGTCAGTGGAAAGTCTTTACTGAGCTACAAAAACAAACCTATGTGGGTATTTCATTAATTATTTGACAATGTAAATATTTTTACTAGGTCTATAAATCAGGCATCTGAATAATGGTAGTGCTGTGGGGTGTGATTTAGGGTAAGGTTGTGTTGTGTGTTTCATTATCAACATAAAAGTCTCATCCAGGGCTGTCTCAGTTAGTTCACCGTGGGTCTCCCTTCAAGCATGAGATCGGTGTGGCCGTGCTAGTTGCACCTTTTAAAGGTCAGCCCTGGTTTTATTAGACTAACTGACACATATAGCTTTACATAAATCACAACCTGCATTATTTTTTAAAATACATGCATATTAACAGAAGACCAGCATTATTAGGCACAAACATCATTTTCTGATGAAGCTCTGAAGTGTCAGCCCTTGAGACTGTTTTATTTTTGTGACGTGTGAAACAATATCATACCCATCTATTCCCCCAGCACTGGGCTCTATCTACATCCCCATCTCTCTCTGTTTGCTCCCCTGTGTTAAGGATAAGCATAGTTACATGTCAAAATCCAATTTAAAAATTGTATAAATTATTTTCTTAAATTATTATTTAAAATAATTTAAAGTCTTAGTTATGTCTGTAATATATGTTCCCTGATGGAGAGAACGAGACATGTTGATAACGTGACACTAGGGGTTCGCCCTTGAGAATCTATCATCTTTAGAATTTGTGGAATTTGCATGCCAATCTCTGCTCACTAAATATGTATGTAAAAGGGAGATGGCGTGCAACACTGATTCCACTTTTGTTCAGTGAGTGACAGAAAGGGAACAGCGTGTATATTGAAATGTACACATTTATGGCCTTATTTGACAAGAATTGGGACATGAAGCAGGTCAGATTTAAACCTACATACCTTTGAGTACAACACATCCTTCAAGCACTGCTGTAACAGGCCACAGCTGTAACTGTAACTGAACTGCTGCCTAAAACCTTTACACATACTCTGAATCATGTAATGGATGTTTAATAATAAACCATTTTAGTAATAAGTTAAATTGCCACTTGATTGTCCAGTGTAAAATCTGATGCCTGGAGGAGTCTACCGAGGAGCCTCTGCTTAGACACACCCTCATCAGGACTCGTCACTTTCTCTCTATCACTCATCTTTTGCATCCTCTCATCCAAAGAAAACACATAAACTTCAAGACCTCCCACAGCAGCACAGTAGGCGTCTCTTCCTCACAGCAGCTGAAGAGCTCTCTGACAGTGCTGAGGTGTGAATTAAAACAGATGCTCAGGTGTCCCGCAGCCCTTTGGGTTGACAGAGAGGTTTCCAATTCATTGGCTGGTTTATTTATATATGAGTGTAGGATTGGGGGTTGCTGGATGGGGAAGCATCCACTGCTGAAACTATGAAAGCTGGAAGCGATCAAGTGTTTCTGATGAGCTTTAGGGACTATTAGCTGGGAAATATTCTGTGTATTTGAGAGAGCTGACACACATGCGCACACACAAACATTTGCTTCTGAACATTTGGCCCCCCCCTTCCCCCACACACAGTTCCCTTTTTTAACAGTAACAACATATGTTAATTTATCTAAAGATATTTATTTTCATTATGCAAATATGATTTATATACTGATTAGGTTGATTTTCTATCTGGGTCTCACCTTTGACCTTCCTAATTTATTTATATTTAAATTTTTATATGAATCTTGTTTTATAAATGTTTTATCTTTATCCGTTATCTTTGAAGGGGTTGTATGTGTGTATATGAAAGAGAGAATGAAAGGGAGAGTCATGTTTATGTACAGTGTGTGTGGGAGGAAACAGCTGTCATAGACAATCTCTGTCAGAATCCACTCCTGTGAGAGCTAAATTAAGCCTGGCCCACATGGGCGCTCTTTAAAGACACCTTCATAACGGTGCACTCAAAACTCAACCGTCCGTTTCAAGGTTTAGTCAGTAAACTTCATCTTTAACCTTCAGCTGTGGTCATACATTTTTGAATTATACACCTTTATTATACAATGTTGTTATGAACCTGTGCAAATACTTTACATGTTGTTCGGTTTTATCATTGTGTGTAATTTCTGCACTTGTAGCATCACCAGGATAATTGCAAAATGAAAATGACTGTTTCTGAACACTCTCTGTGTCTCCACTGCAACAGATAGTCCAGGCTCAAAGACTTAAAGTGTATTATAAAGGCAGTGAGTCATGAATCTGAATTCTGAAATATAAACAGCCTACAGTCAGGGTATTACTTGAAATTGTATTACTTTTATGAATTGTATTACTTGGAGAAACAACTGTTTATTGGAAATAACTGTTGACTGTTTATTGCTGTTTACTGTATTAATAGGTAACTATTTATTAAGCACCTGTGTCTTTTATTATATTGCCATTTCCATTTTATGACAGCAATAAGCCACGGTAAGCTGTGCCTTACAGTGGTAAAATCAGCAACACAGTCTCCATTTATTCTAGTCTATTCTAGTCTTTGGAATAAAGTCTACCTTTATTGTAAATAGACCTACACATTTTATTACTAAATAACTGTGTTTCTCATAAATAAACCTGATTCATATATTATTTAAATATATTATATATTATCATATATTTTCATATGTGACATATATATGATATATAACATATATTATCATATATTGTTTTAAAAAATTTTAGTTTAAAAATATGTAGTGTGGAGGAGTGTGTGCAGTGGCTGGCACACACAGGTATGCTGCACAGCTATACAGAGTGTGATGAAGGACATGTTGAGGCAGACGGCACCATCAAACACACTGTCAAACGGCTACAGCAAACAGAGAGAGATGGGGATGTAGATAGAGCCCAGTGCTGGGGGAGTAGATGGGTATGATATTGTTTCACACGTCACAAAAATAAAACAATCTCAAGGGCTGACACTTCAGAGCTTCATCAATGCTGGGTGAAGGAACCTGGACTTCTCTTCCCCAGGCTGTGCACAGGAAGGAGATATTATGATCTGCCTGTTTGCAGTAATTAGAAACCCAAATGGGTCTTGTAAATTCTTTAAGATGCTGCAAGGGGTTTATATATGCTGGGCAGTCTGGGGGAAGAGACTGAGTTTACTATACTGCTATTTTTCAGACTGGGTTGTTGATTGATTTGCATTGTCGTTTTTGGGTGTCTGCCTGTTAAAGTGACCTTGTTTTAGCAAACAGCCAATCAATAAATACCAAAAACTAGAATGTTCCTCCATGAGCTAGCCAGCTAATAATTTTAGGTTGTAAGAACATTTACCTAATGTTTCTATTAAGTAACACAAAACATTATATTAAATGTTCTATGAACAATCAAAAAGTCCTGAGAATGTTTATTGTTAGCTTGGTAAGCAGTCCTTTATATTTTCTGCTAAAGGGAAATGGCCTAAGCAGCACTGCACCAAATCTCTGCCCAGCATGGGAGGAATTTTACAAGGATTTAATACATCTCTCTTATTTTCATGTACAGTAACCAGTCTCTGTCCACATCACATTTTAGACGCTGACACTTACACGTATCATATGTTAATCAAAAACTCATTTCACAGTGCGTTACTGTGTCTCTCTTTTCTGTTCTGCTTTTCTGAGTAATTTTGAAACTTTGTTTTTCAGCACTCCATTTGATAAGTCATTTGTACAGTTGCATTCCTCATTTTTAAGTCACTTTGCATATTAATGTCGCAAAATCATTATTTCAAAGTCTATGATGTATCAGACATGCCTGTCAGACACTAGGTGGCGCTATAATAAGATAAGCAACCATGTGGGCTAGAATTAAATTCGTTTTTCTTCCTGAACCCTGAATGTTTCATTATCAGCTATAAAATATGGCTTGAGGAAGCCTGAAAGATATAGTAGACTTTGACAAACCAAATATAATGGCAGCAGTAGAGATAAGCCTAAATTGTGAGAAAATAAGTGCTGTTTGAATCAGAAAGGTGTGTGCATACAAGACTGTTAAAAATAAAGGCTGTCAGAGAGCCACCATAGGTGAGAGTTCATTCAGAGTTCATTCCAAAACACTCTTATGTCATTATCACCAACTACATCTCTTTTATTAACAGATTCAAAGCACAGGTTGTAATTGTGGTTGAGCATAAAATGCATTTGAGACTTGTGAAAATAAAATGTCACAAAATGACACCAATTAAATAAAAAATGTCAGCCAGAAATAGTGCTTGCAAATTAAGAAAATCACACAAATCATGATATAATCATACTTACAGTGGGAAATATTGCCACACTTAAAGATGTATGAGTGACATTTGCATTACATAATAAAATATAAAATAAACTTTATTTAAAAATACAGGTTAGCAAAAGAACACTAGCAAAACATTTCACAAACAGAAATTATATAAAAAGACACACCTGGACCTGAGATATACCTGGTAGTATACCTGGTACTTAAAGGTATTTGGTGGCGCATACACATGGTTTAATGTGATAAAGTAAACCTGTGGTTACTCTGCACAAACAGATGTGTCAACATGAGAAGAACTGACCTCATATTACAAAAAAGAACCAAATTCTGAACATTGTTAGGAGAACTGAGCTCTGATATCCTTTGTCTGCAGATTTAGTTTCCTTTGATATTTAGTTCAGATGTTGGCCTAATTTTAGATCAATGCTTAAAAAAACTATATATGCTTAATGCTATAAAACCAAGCTCCTAAATTTTTTATTTCCCATATGGTTTCTATTTGGTGTAACAACCAAATGAGAACCTATACAAAACGTTCCCTGCAGGTTATTTTTAGGTAAAACAACAACCTATAAATAACCTGGAACATTCTGTATACTGTAGGTTCCCTTTAGGTTCATTTGTTTAACAATCTGCTTAGTTACTGTTACATTCCTGTCTTTGTTTCCCCTGTTTTTGCATTTCACTTCTTGTTTCCCTGCTGTTCTGTTTCCTTGTTTGTTGTCATGGTTACCGTTGCTAATTACCTGTACTAATTACTAGCCCCGCCCCTTGGTTTAAATAAAAATTGTAAAGTTTGTAACTACAATGAAGTAAAAAATAAAATATACCCTATGCTGACAGTAGGACTACATTTATATATACTTGTATTAGAGTGATCTATAAATTTATAGGGATTATCAGACCCAGCTTGAAATTTTTGGGGATTTCAGGAGAGATGAAGACCGTTTTAGTATGAAAACAGCCCAGGGTTTTCTGGATTTCAAATTCAAAGAGTTTAATTTTTTTTTTCCATAAATCACAAATGAGAAAGTGTGGGTGTTGTTTTTAAATGAAGTTCATTCACTTCAAATGATTCTTCTGTAAATCAATCGTATCCTCGTCAGTATGAGGCGAAAAGCATTTATACAAAATACAATATCTGGTAACAAAAAAGCCAATGGCTGTATATTATACAACTGTTAGTCAAGGTCCTGGATTCCCATTGAATGCTTCAAGACTGCTGATCAGGGCTGCATTTCTCAAAAGCATCATAAGTATAACGTATAGCACCAATTGTCCACCAATCGTAGCACCAGCTGTTGAGAAAATAAGGTGCAACACACTTTGATCTCACACAGCCACATGGTTCGTGTAGCTCTCAATAGTTCCAAACAAATCAGTGCAGTTAACCGGTTTGAATGGAACAGCCAGCAACAGTGACTATATCTAAAGCATCTTTCAATGTACATTGAATATCATATTGACTGCACATTTATTATTGCATTCTTTCTGAGAGACACAGCATTAATCAGTTTTTTTTTGTTTAGTTTTGGAGAGGAGAATACGTAACGTAGAATACATTTAAATGTATGTATACATTTATGTTTTTCATGCAAAATAACAATATTGCAAAATAAACAAGCCAACTAATTGCAGTAATCAAAACATTTTATTATAGAGTATATCAGTGAGAGGGTAAAATATAATAAAGTTGCATTGATACGGACATTTTTAGCCTGTTTCTCTGCTCCCTTGTCTAATGTTTCATTTCATTAATTGTATATATGATATCATATTAATAGCATAACAAATCTGATTACAGATTTGTAATCTGAGCTACAGTGTTCCTGTAGCTCAACTGGTAGAGCATTGCTTTGCAGCGCAAAGGTTGTGGGTTCGAGCCCAGGGAATACAAGTACTGATAAAAATGTATGCATTGAATTCACTGCAAAAATGAATAAATGTAATGTAAATGATTATTTGGTCTGACAAAATAATTATTAAAATCTCACATACACCAAGAAAATCTAAAACAGGTTTGTTGAGAGGATGAGGAGGTGTGACAGAATGTGACTATGAGTAAGTTTTATGTGAAATCAAATGAACAGGGCGTCAAACACTGACTGATCACTCAAACATAACTCTGCAGCAGGAAGTGCTTTGCTGATGCTTATCTGAGAGATTATGAGCTTTAAAGCTGCATGCGCAGGACGCTTCATCTCTTAGTGATGGTGTACCTCAACCACTCATCTCACTGTAAGCCTCATGTCTTAACCTTTGACCATTTATGTGTCTTTCGCTCTCTCAACAGATGTTGAGTGATGTCTTTAATGCTTCCTCTGGGGCAGACACATGGCAGTACACAACTCAGATATATCACAGCTCAAAAGACTATCATCTGATCAACCAAACAGAAATTAAATTAAGTAAAATAGATAAAACTGTTACTGATAAACTAGTCTTTG
>JAZGTK010014899.1:0-13496 GCA_036877625.1 Ambastaia sidthimunki
GGTTCATTTAGGTGCATTAAGGTTATTGATCGCAGATGATTTAATTTGGTCAAATAAGCATAAATGCTGGAAAACATTTAGAACATTTGATATCGTTCCCATTAACATTTTTATTCATATACCTTTATGAAAAAATCCCTCTTGAAGTATAATCTCACAATGTTTGGCTTTAGGCTTCCAGAGTGGTGCCCTGTTTCAGATATTTCCGCTTTTGACTCCAGAAGACATTTCTGTCACAGCGTGGAGGCAAGTAAACTATGTCAAAAGTCATTACGGACCTTAAAAGCAGATCTGTCCTTCTAGGTCACCACAGAGTAGGATAGACTTTTCCATTTGATTCTAAAGCTTAAGTCAACTAAGTATGTGGGAGAGCCGTTAAACACAGTGTAACAAAGCCAACATGTGTACCTGCTAATTGTACCTCTTTAAACGGCAATCCATTAACCCAACTGCGTCAGACCAGTGAGTTTGCATAATCACTTAAATATCCAGTGTTTTGCCAGGGCGATCGCAACGGTGCAAAACTGTTTCGTAGCACACCTGTTAACTTCAGTGCTGAATAACTCAAACTAAGCTAAAGTTTGCCTATGATATCCATTAACTGACCACTCACATGAAAAATCCAGTAAGTGGCATCAAGCTCCAACAGGATTACATCTGAGCATTGTTCCAGGGTTTTAAAGAGACAATTGGAACCTTAAACCCTTGGAGTAGCTTGTCAGGGGCACAAAAGGACACACTTATAGCCCTCTGTGAAATGGTGGCCAAGATGAAGTGTTGATATGATGGAAGTAAGCAGAGCACAACAACTGTGTCCCACTGAGGGGAAATTAAAACTATCGTTTACATCTCACAGTCGTGACTTTGCCAAGTCTGGGGGGAATTACCTCTTGTATAATGATTATTGCTGTATCAATGACAGCAAACAAGAGCAGCAATTCAGTCCCAGGCCTCCGGAAGTGTTGGGTAAACCCTAAACCTTTCTTCGGTGTCTGTTTCTGGTTCAGTTTATTCATTGGTTTCTGTCATCCTTGTCCTGAAGTGTAGGTAGATATTATATATTATTTTACTTTTAAAATAGAGGTCACCAGTTGTGGAAAGTGTGCTTAAGTTGGGTGAATTTGATAAATGACTAGTAAATTACTGTAGTGGTGTTTCTTTACTGTTGGACCACCGTTCTCCTGGAGTTCCTTTGAACCAGAACCTAATGGGTTGTCGCGAGTGAAACCGGCGGAGGTCAGGCCTCATAAATGCTTAACTACCCCGAAAGGGAAGCTGCTTTGGCAAGTCAGCCTTGTGTTTACGTCCATGCGCATAGGGTTTCCTTAAGATTTTTTACTCTGCCCAGGGGGGGCACTTAAAACAGAGACCTCGGGTGACACAGATAAGTAGAAAGTATCTTGACCTTTTATTTAACTTAACAAGAGCTTGACCTGACCCAATCAGTTTAGGCTAACATCACGGTCTCAATCCTAAAGCCATTTGACGTCCCCACATAAAAATCTTGCCTGTGTTAGCTCAACTGTCACACTCAGTTGCAGTGTTTTTGAACAATTATAAGGGTAAGCCGTCCATGAACTGCTGAGAGTCCCAGCTGTGAGATTTAACCCACCCCAGAGTCTTGGCCTGAGTACCTTCACCTATTAATCCAGACAGCTTGTTTCTCAGCCATCTGTATGTGTACAAAAATGGGAGAACATTATTTAGAACACAGAGATAAGAAAAAATATATATAGGTACAATATAAATGAGAAATGTAGGTACAATAAAAATGTTTTTTTTTTGTTGCCAGTAAAGCAATGCCACCCCTAACCTTCACCTTTAACCGTATCTTTTAAATCAACATAACCAAATGAATGACTCTCTTGGGGACAATACTTAGCTAGTTTTCTGGCTTTGGTTAGCTGGCTAAAATTAATGTGTTTCTGATTGTTAGACAAAAAGTTCAAAAGGAAAAGAAATAAAATATATTTAAGGGGCAAATATATTTGCTATAAATAAATTATAAAATATATGTTTTTTTTTTTTTCAAAAATACAGATTTTTCATTAGTGAAAATATGTGTTTTATACAATATGGGTTGTGAAACATTGCTTATTGCTTAAGGAGATTAACAGAATGCTGCTAATGAGAAGATAATAGAAAAACAGAAGATGCTACATTTGATTTAATATAGTTAGCAGTGATGTCACTAGACAGTAATCATGATGTGTGATTTTGTCATGCAGATGTGTGATTTTGTCATGATTTTGTCATTTTAAATATAAGTGTTTTCCCGCCAAACATGTTGCTTTCAGAATGTGAGCCGCTGTTGTGTGTATTTAAAACTATTTAGTGTAAAACAGATATTATTCAATTGCTTAAACAGCAGTGTTGCTACAGTGAGACTCTGAAGATTAAATGAATAAATATCCAAAGATGATATTGTGGTACACGCTATGAATAGATTTTAAGGATAAAAGATGTTCTTGATTTTGCAATGTCATTTTTCACAGCAGGGTCATTTTTTTAAGCATACTGTGTGAAAATTGTTGAGTGTTCACATTTATCATCGAGTTTAATAGCTCTGATGGACTAAACATATTTTTTCAGTTACTGGAATTGTTTCTGCCTGACTCTCTCTTTTTCTGTTACAGAAAAAATATAAAACCCATTACAGAAAAAAACAAATAACACTTAAGGTTCACCACAAAGATGACGCCGGACAATTGTGGTCTTTTTTTCTGGACTCTAGCTGTGGATTTGAGCCAGATTTTTGAGGGAAAACGAAGGACAATGAGCGTGGTCACATGGTTTTGACTATAGGGATGAGAAACTAATTGTGGCCATTTTGTGGTTTAGCAAGGAACCAAAGAATCGGACCACATGCTGGAACAGTCCATCCAGTCTCACTCTGTCTGCAACGGCTATCCGTACAATGAATGATTTTTCACAAAAGCGCCTGCCACTGTGTGAATTTCAGTTCTGTAGCCCAGATTCTATTGAGGCCTAGCAGAAAACCAATACTTAAAGTTCTCAAGACAGTTCCCTCAGCAACAAAACAGCCATTTTTACTCATAAGCACTTCCAAAAGTTTTTTGTCAAGACAAAACACTTTATTGTTTTTGATTAGTTGTCTGTTTTTGCAATTTTTGAATTCTTGAATGCAGATAAGCTGATTATTATTAATATCAAAAGTATAAGAAATTCACCTCATATGCTACATAAGCTTCATAGTTCATACAGTCAGTGTATTCTAGCATTTTCCCCTTAATTTACTGAAATAAGCATAATAGAAAAGTGTTAAAGACAGAAGTGTTTTCAAGCCAGATCAAGTCAACAACAATGAAAACAAAGTTCAAACCTTTTCAAGACTTATCTGTCAAGAGCACTTTTCATAAGATTGATTTAACTGCTAACACTTATTAAGCACTTGAGAGGAAAAAGCATTTCAAGCGAGGAGATTTGAGGAAAATGCGCCTCACAGCGAGGCTCTTTAACAGGTATTCACATGATTTAAAGGGTTTACTGCGATTACGAGTTAGACAGAGGCTGAACAAATAAGTCAGTCTGATTGTCCTGAGATTACAATTTCCAAGTCCTCCCATGAAACCCAGAACAAAGAGGAGGGAGGAGAGAAGAGAGGCCCTCTGAATAAACAAGCCCTAAATTCTCACTGAATCTGAGCGGCTCCACGTTTATGAACGCTTCAAGCTGCGGCGCTCTCGTCCCTGCCTTATGCAAAGACAAATTCCTGGTGGTGACCGTAAAAACATAGAAATGAGAGCAAAATGTTTATTTTACACTTAGTGGAGGCTTGTGTTTTCATGTTGCCTCTTTTGAAATGCAGACTGCGGGTTGGAGGGGAGGGAAGGGGGGTGGGCTTGCGGGAAGATGAAAGCTTTGTTGTGCTTGGGTTTAATGAGCTGGAAAATACAATTGCACTTTTCTGACTGTGAAAATTGCTTTGAGGGCATCATAAATTAGCTGCTGGGAGATACTTCAATTGACAATGCTTTGTGTGACTCCTGCACATGACTCTCTGTGTGTCAGTCGGCGTCTTCAGAGGGATTCATCCCAAAGAACGCAATGGAATCTGGGATGGACAGTCGACTGCTTTTGATCCCTTTTTTCCTCATTCAGACGAGATTTTCCAAATGGTATACAGTTGAAGTCTTGTTAAATCTCATGTTGTGTCAGTTTGAAATGTTTGCATTCCATTTACAGCAGGGGATGGACTTGCTTTTCGAAGAGGTAAATTGTGTTCTTATTTTAACAGTTGTATTCAACAAGTTGCATGTTTTTAGCTGGAGCTGCACAGCAGTGCTGCATTATGCAAACCTGCGTAAGACGTGTTTCCAAACAGTGAAAGATGGAACCTTGCATAAAATCAAGACTTGCGGTCAAACTTTTCCAGTCATGGTCCATATTCCACACAGTAAATTTTTGGGGCCTATGTTAGCCCAACCACAGCACAGCAGAGCCTTCCATCGCCCGCAGCCCCGCATATCTCTGCATTCTAATGTGTCGATCCCGCTGGGTTTTTAACTTTTGCTCTGTGTAATTGATGGCTTCCACACTCCGGCGGAGTTCCTCATCTCTCTCCCTGGCGATTGTTGGTATATTTCTGTGGTTTGGGCTCTCAGGTCTGTTATTGTTCTCACAAATAGAAATAAAAAGAGGGGGCTGGGTGAGTTAGAAAAAGTGTCCCCCTGATATTTAGTCAACTCCGAAGGGCACTTTTCATTCTGCCTTTGCAAGCTTGGCACATGCCTTCTGTTACTAAGTGGCTTTGCATTGAAAGACTCCACAGCTTCTTTTCTTTAGCCCACTAGGTGCCCAGACTTACAGCTCTGGCAGCTGCTGAGCCCTCCAAAAGGGTCTATAGAGCGCTCTCTGCAGGTGTGCTCCTCTGCCAGAGCAATTTCCAATCAAAGGCCCTTTTCAGCCCACTCAATGGGAAGCTGACTTCGTATGTGCCACTGCTCGAGAGGAGTGTTCACAATGAACGCCTTCTCTAAACAACATTGCTCATATGGAGCGTTGCCTTTTTTTCCTCCAGTTTTTCTGTCTGATCGGAGCCAACGGTTGGCACAACTTGCTTTTTTCTGAGAGAAGACGGGCAGCTTTTCCCCCTGCAATTATCAAACGAGTTGTTACACATTACTCATAAGGTGTGGCTCTTCCCTCCTCTGTCTCTCAAAGGCCTGCTCTGTTTTTCTGTAGAAACTGCTGGCAAGCTGAGACATCTATTCATTTGGCTACTTGAGTGTAATTGCCCAGCTCTTTGAAGCCTGTGAGAGGCGAGTGATTTCGTCTCTGCCCTCCGGCGATGGTGGCGACATCTCTGGCGACCTCTGCGAGCCCCCGCGGGCGGTGGAACACCTCCGCCAGGACAGCGACCATACAGAGCGGGAATAATGCTGCTTGGGCTGCTCAGTTTCTTCTCCTTTTCATCTCTTTTTTTTATTTCTTCAGTTTTATTAACAACAGCTTTCACACTCGTATCAGCAGGCTTAAGTGGAGAAGAAACTGACTCCCTGATGCTGATGGCCCAAGTCACCACTGCATGACTCTCTTTAAGATCAGTGAAGTTTGGAGCGGGGGCCATTTTGAGAAAACACAGACCACTCGGTTCACACCAGTCTGCCTGCTCCCCCCTCTGCTTTCGTGTTTTGCATGTCATCTGCAAAATCAAAGAAGAATTCCCTTTAGTTGTTTTTGACATAAAGTGTATCTTAATCATGCCCTCTGTCTGCCACATCAAATGAAGAGAACTAATTTCTTAGATCCTCTGTTGGGCTATTTTCCTTTCCTTTTTTAGATCAAAGAAAACTGAGTTATAAACAACAGAGAACGGTAAAATATCCACTATTGTATTAGATGTAGGGTACAGCATGCCTCGGTGTGACAGATAGCAATGGTAAAAAAATCAGCTAAGAATCATTGCATGTGCCAGGAACAAAAAGCTATGATGGGACAGCCTAACAGAGACAGCCTGGAATGCTTTGAAACATTTGAGTGCCTGAACTAATTAAGTTTGGTAAGTAGATGTTATCAGTTCTGGTCTAATTTCACTAAGTACTTTCGGAGGGTTTTCTTGAATCAACTCCACGTCTTGTTATTGCCTGCCCAGGGCTGTTTACTTTTCTCTTAATTACATTCACAATTTGATAGGGTGAATTACTACTCTATGTACTAGTTGCCTGGAATTTTAGACACACAATTTAGGGTGATGAAAATCGAATGAAATTACATCTGCTTTACAATGTGACACAACCACCTGGATTAGCAAAAACTGGCAAAAAATAAGCTTCATAGTCTTCACAAGACTTCGTAGTCTTCACCTGTTAAAATGTAAGGAAAAAAACACTTTTTAGTGTTTAACTAGATTTTATTATGCAAAGTTATTGTGCATTCAGGTGTTTGAGGGGAGCGTGTTAACTTCTATGGCTAGTTCTCTAGAGTTTTTTACCTTAAGCCTTCAAAAATCCTTATTCTTAACTCCACAGAAGTCCTTCACAGAACACTAAAGATGGAGTCCAGGTAGATAGCAGACACGCAGACCAGACTTTTTCCGCTGGGCTTTTTGAATGCTTCAACATGTATGAAGTCACCATCTAAACATACTTTGTCTTTCTCAGCCTGTCTGAAAACAGAAAACAAATGAAATCTCTCCCATAGCCCAAAGCCAGGCATAATGTAACGCAAAAAAATGTATCTGTCATGTGGCGAACAGATCTGGCCATTTGACTAACTAATACAACATAGCTGTAAACATCTAAGTTCAAAAGTCAGCTTTTTGTGAAAGTAAAATACCTTCTTAGCGTGATATTTAAGATCTGACGTTGCTGGCAGGGTGTATTTTACACCACTGCCTAAAGACATTGTGTCCTGTCTCACGCAGAGAAAAAAGAACACAGGGCTATTATGGGTTTGATCTGGCTCCACAAGACTCTGATGATAGTCTCAGAGGGTTAGAAGGTCAAGGGATGCTTTCATAGCAGTCTGGATAAAACTAAGCCTTGAGAGATGACAGATTGATGAGACTAAATTATATCATAGACTTTGTGAAAACTATTAAACAAAAATACATGTAATGAAATACTGAAGGGCAAGATCCACACGTCGCCAATGGAATGGACAGCAATAAAACCGAACAGGGTTATGAATATTGCATGCTACTTGTATTATTTGCTTTGAGGTTTTTAAGAGAGAAGCATTTCCTGTAGCCAAGTCAGCTGGTAACAATTTCAAGACATATTAAAGCAAGTCTTTGCCAAAGAACTTCCCTTTGGGATATTTCAGGGGGCTACGTAAACCAATAATGTAATTATAATCCAGTTTAGTAAGAATCACTAAATTCTGCATTATTTATACGAGGCCCAGTTTAAAAAGAGTCCAAGTTTTCCTGTTGACTTTTTAGTAGCTTGTTTTATTTTAATACAGCCCACTAAATTGTGCATGTTTTCACTGCCAGCCTATGAGATGCTAGACCTTCATTTGGAAGTGATTTAATCTTGATGTTAATCTTAATCTGAAACCTATTTTTACAATGTTATAAAGTAGATAAATACAAGGATGGGCTAAATGGAGAAAATTTGCATAATTAAAGCAAGCATTATCACTGTTTTATAATACCTACAGCCATGTTAATTTCAGAATTGTTTTGTAAATATATGGCACCAGCATTTGTATCTGCAACAAAGAGGTCAAAGAAACAGTCTCATATTTTTTTGTGTGTCTTTTCCTTCTAAAATGCAAAAGAATGTTTGAGCTGTAAAAACTTGGTCAATATTCTGCATAAAATACAGTTTAGTGCAAACGTCTGTTTTTTGGCTTTAGTTTCATACGAGTGGCTATTTGAGAGCCGTACAGAATAGTGTTCACATGGGGCATTTGTTATCTTAACAAGCACCATATTTGACCCTGGTTGTATGTTTTTCTCTGTATGTCATGTCCTATTACTGAATCAAATGGCCCTAATTTTTTTGGTGCAGCCTTTGAAGCAACACCAGATAAAAAGTTTGTGGTACTTTAGTTATTTCTCTTTTAGCATTTATCTTTATCATCTGATGGAAAGCTTTAATAACATTTTCATTCATTTTCTCATCATGCACCTTTCATTGAAATACTCAAGCATACACAATTATCTCTTTGCTTATCTCTAAAATGTTTAGAAAGAAACTTCTGAATGTCCTGATAACCCTATTTAAGAAAACTTTTACTTTGTAAAAATAAAAACTTTGTTTCCCCATTGCTTTAAGTTGCACGTTTAAACAGATTTTAATTTAACTACTAAAACATTGGCCGGCTGTATTTGTGCACCCCATTACACCATAGGAAACCATATCTGGCTATCAACATTACATTGCTTGCTTTATTTGTTACAGTAAATAAGCACACAGTATGTTTCTTTTTATGTTAGACTCGCAACATAAGGAAAAGCAAAACAACGGGGATTAAAATTGTCCATGGAGAGTCTCGAGTGATAACCTGCCCTGCTGGTCTGGTATTGTATGTGGTTTTCACAGACGTGTAATTAGGGTTTGTGGGGTCTGGAGCCAGACAATCCTGAGGACAATGGCTCTGAACAATCTGCAGGCTGGACATGTGAGCCTCTTTCTCTCCCTAGCCTTCACACACAGCGATGTCCAATGTAGTATAATGACATACAATTAGAAATAGATATTTTAGGTCAACCGCTTGTTTTGACCACTGACTGTTTAACCTGTTGTGTCTGTATTTCTCTTTAGGGAAGATCTGTGTTAATCTGCTGTGCTTGGGGAAGAACCGTTGACTTTTGGAAGCATTATTGTTTTGTTTGATTCTGCTACTTATGTTGGAAGAGTTTTTATTTGTCTGTTATTTTCATTGCCGTTTGAACAGGAGAGAGATGATTCTGGTAGGACCTGCTGGCTGTTTGTGGTAGCAATTCATCAGAAGAACTTCATGTTCTTTGTCAAGTCACAGAGGGTTGTTCCACCACAAAGTGAGTTGTAACATCATAAGTTTAACCGCTTCAGAATTGGTTTGTCAAATTTTCACATACGTTTTGATTTATAATGGGTGTCAAATGACAGAACTGGTTTTATCTAAATCAGCAGGTTCTTTTGTTTAATTTCACATATGACATCCAGGCATTTCATCATTAGCTGATGAACCAGTACGGCCTGTGAGACTGTGACCCTACCTACTTTGACAGATAAATATAGGAATATTGCATCAAAGTTTGAGACACAGACCTGAGTAATGGTTCCACCCCTGTTTTTCTATAATGGTTAAAATCGTATCACTGTTCCAGACTGTTTGTCAATCAAAGCTTATTTACACTTGTATCAGGCCTCCTTGTACACATGGCGCTCATGTACGCTCCTGTTATTGTTGCCAAAGCCTTTTAAAATGACCTTTATTTTGTTATCATGTCTCTGATTGTGTTACATGCATCTATAAAACTGTTCCATGTTGCTAGTGAAGCTTTCTTTGTTCATCCTGGTCCCTGTCAACATCTTTCAGAGCACCGACCGTATCTGACATGAGCGCAGAATTGCAGAATATTGTAATATCATACTCGGGTTCCTAAACTGGAAGGAATGCCTTCATCACTCCAGTGTTTTGAAGTGAAGCTCTTTTGCCGATTCCCCGCGGTGTGTAAGCCCAAACTTCTCTTTAATCAGCAGAAGTAAAATACATATTCAAGAGACACCTACTCTGTCATAAACAACTCTGCTTTGCATTAAGGGCTGTTGGTAAAAATGTCATTTTTCGAGTGCTGGTTCTATTGCCTTTAAATCAATTGGTTTTGTCACGTCCTGCAGGGCTCAGATTTGGTGCAGAGCAGCCTGCTTCAATTAGTGTGATGGAACCCATGTGGCTGCTATCAGTGCTGCCATCTTCTCCCAGCGGTCTTGGAGAAGACTGGCTCCTCTCCATAATAAGCAGAGAGCAAACACTCTCTCTCTCGGTCTGTAATATCACCCCACACCTCAGCACTACACCTCCGAGCTGACCCACATTAAAGCAAACCCAGAGGTTCAAAAGCAAACTGCCCAGACACTTCCTATGCAAAGCTCTGATGATATGAATTACTATCTCTTCTTCAAATTTAGCTGAATGTAGAGAGAGGTGAACGTGTGTTTATTGTGCAGCATTTGTAGTGTTTGTATACCATGTAAGTCTGCGATACTCAATATTTGCTTGCTCAGGAGTTTGTAATGTTGAGGGGTCAGATTGATTGTAGCATTTCATTATATTGTTGAAGCTAATTCCCCGGGGGGGGGCTTTGATGTTATCATGAATATTATAATAAATGTTTTAATAAAGGGTCAGGCTCATTAGTTGAAATGACTGTATTAAGGTAAAAAGTAATATACCCCACAGGTTTACAAATATTAAGCTCTAACGTGAACTCTTCTTGATTATTTGTGGATTATCATGACGATGAAACAACATGATAACATGCCCATAAAAACAAAACAACAAAATTTCTACCAGATGCCCTCTGATGTTCACTGTCTATTTGTAAAACTGAAGTAACAGTTAAACATGGTAGTTACTAAGAAATGATGTCATAAATGCTTAGCTTTTTAAAAGCATTCCTGTAGTTTAACTGGGGACATGCAATGCCAAGGTTATGTGTTCAATTCCTAGAGAAAAAATATGCACTGTAATTCACTGTAAAGCACTTTGGATAAAGCCGCATGGCAAGTGCGTAAATGCATTATGATATTAGATGAATGATCTTATTGCATTAATAAAAACATGCAACATAGTTTGTTGACTTAAAAGTAAATAAAACTAAATGTATTTCTTTGTAAACACACAACTTACACAAAAAGTTGTGTTGTGCTAATGTTTTAGCAAGAACCCATACTGACTCAAACTATGATACAGCTTGTTTGATTGGCATGCCTGGATACACTGAGACCATGTAGCCTGAGGCAGGAGAGTGAGACAGCAGCGAGAGGCAGCACTCAGTGAGAGTCGGTCTGTACGGGTCACTGATGCTCCACTGCCCATGCAGTCCATTGATCTCCAGCCCTCTGCAGCCGTGGCACCAGTCCAATTAAAGTGTGAAGGCCTGAGGGAGCAAACAGAAGTGCTGTCATGCCATCATGTTTGTGTTAAACTATCTGTCACTAACCTAAATTGTTTGCAGCCTAAAATGATAAATAGCAAGTGCTAGCTTAAGGTATGTTTTTTTGGCATTTCCTTTCAATAATTTGCCTAATGTGTCTCAATCTAAATGTCAACTAAGTTTCTTTGAGATTTGTCTAAGCTTGAAGTTCTCATTCATAGTTTATTCAGTAATTCGTTGCCATTCTGCAAATTGCCTCTTTAGTCGAATTTTCTATCACAATCTTATGTAATCTTCTGAAATTTTGCTCAAAATACAGTTCTGAGCAGAATGCAGTGGACTTTTAAAGAAAACTTTAAAGGAGCTCGTAGCCGTTCGCAACGATTTGGGATGGCGCACACGTTTCTTTCATAAGGATGAAAGAGCGAAATTCATGAAATCTGATCTTTCTGTTGCAGGCACCATTTCATGCTGGAACAGCATGGTCTCCACTATAATTCAGAGCTATTGGAATGGATGGGGCTTTGACACGCAAACAAAAAATTTCTCTAAAGTAAATGTTTCTGCTCAAAGCCAACTGTGATTTGGAATCACATTATCAAAGCCAACTGTGCTCCAGAGCCTGGACAGCTTGGAGAATCGTGTTGTGTTATGTACTCAGAGGACTTCTCTTCTACACGGTCTTTACTCAACTGAGACGACTGCTGCTAACTCACAGTCAAAAATACTGGACAATGATTTATCCCACCTTATTCAAGCATCATTTGTAATCCAAATACACAGTTGCACAGGACAAAAGAAATGTTTTGATGGTGCTTTGGATCAGCTGTAAAGATTTAAGATTGGTGATCTGGCCAAGATCACATCCAAAGTTCTTGACTGTGAGTTTATTTTCATATTATGCTATGTCAATATATTTACTGTACGTTCTGTGTAAGTGTGCCTCACTGATGAGCAATGTATGATCCCTTGTGCTAGATTATAATAAGAATTAGATAAGGCAGTTTGGACAAGAGGATGCAGGGAATGTAGGACATAGATACTCGTTTGTTTTATCTAATTCTGATCAGAGGAAAAATAAGACCCTTAAAAAGCTCTATTCATCACCCAAGTCTAACCACAGAATCTGTAAAACATTGTAAGAAGATACACATGAGCAACAGCTTGACATGGTACAGCACCGTGTTGTTTTAGGGTAATAAACCCATTTCTGTCCACAGGGGTTATTTCATCTGCTCTGTTCAGAAAGTGCTGTACAACGGGTGACCGATTTGAAACATGTGACATTTTTAACTGCAAGAGCAAAACAAGATTTGTTTGGCTAATATATGAGGAAACCAGTAAATTATCGTTCAAGCACTTTGTAGTTGAAAATAAATATATTTGTATGTTTTTTATAAACATATATATAAAATATATACAAAATAAATATATTTTGTAGTTAAAATAAATATATTTACATAAAAATCAAGCATTTTTGGTACAATAAAGGGAACTGTTAAATGCTGCATGGACACACAGGGACACAATTTTGCAGTCTGTTGCATTGCTGTTGCATTCTGTTTAATTGCTGTTGCATTCTGTTACATTGCTGTTGCATTGCTGTTGCATTCTGTTACATTGCTGTTGCATTGCTGTTGCATTCTGTTACATTGCTGTTGCATTGCTTTTGATTCTGTTTAATTGCTGTTGCATTGCTGTTGCATTCTGTTACATTGCTGTTGCATTGCTGTTGCATTGCTGTTGCATTCTGTTGAACTGCTGTTGCATTCTGTTGGATTTACATCAATGTGACAAATTGACTGAACTAGTGTCCTAACCTCTGAATGTTTCACTATCATTTTTCCTCCCTCAAATGTGTATTTACTCCCCTGCAAAAAAAGCTACTGTAATACTCAGTGGGGTTATCTGTCAGCCCCCCTCCTGTCTCTTCATAAATGCAGCTCCGACTGTCTTGAACCCAGCTGATAACGCTTTAGCCTCCTCGTAAAGAATAGGTCTCTTTTAAGTGATCCATTAACATCCTGTCCCCAAGAGTCTCCCCGAATCTGCTGAAACAAACCAGCAAACTTTGAAAGAAAACAGGATGACAGACAAGCTCCAAGATCAAAGACCCCCTTCCAGTCCCTCTACTCGTTCCCCAGACATCTCCAGGCCTCCTCCCTAATGTTTTCAATTAGGGCCTCTGAGAATGTTTCAAATCGTAACGTTATCAATTAGTCAGCAATCCCTGTTTGGTTCTAATGGCCTCAAGTTAGCAGGAAAGATTTAGTGCCTGAGAGGGAGATATCAGTACAGGAAAGAAAGGTTTTCATGTTGTGGAATTTATGACTGTCTGCCTACAGGTCTGCTTTCAGAATTACAATCTCTGCAGAGCATTTTGGTCTGCAGTGTCCAATCAGCTTTGAGTCCCTAAAAAAACCCATAATGAGACTTAAAA
>JAZGTK010014901.1:0-13496 GCA_036877625.1 Ambastaia sidthimunki
TTTATAACCAAGTTTTTCATATATGATGTATTTTGAATTATGATTAATAATTAATTCTTAATCTGAATGTTTATAACCAAGTTTTTCATATATGATGTATTTTTAATTATATGACTAATAATTAATTTTTAATCTGAATGTATCCATCATTATTAATACTGTGTTATCCAGACTTTTATTTTGACATGACAGTAGCTTTATAACTGCATGCAGAGTGATGATGGAGTAACAGCTGGAAAATTGTCCTGTTGTCATTACAAATAAATTTATTGCACAAGCTTAAATGAATACATAACTTTATTTAAATAAATGCTTTGTCATAACAAAAAAGGACAAAGGTTAAAAGAGTACATAAATTACAAGTTGAATAAATATTACACAGTGATATTCACTTTCTTTATAATTTGAGCTTTTTTTTCCTTTTTATCGTTTTATTGGATTTCATTAAGAGTTCCAAAGGCTAAACATTTTCAAAGTCCTCCAGCCACTAATGGGTTTTTTCATGCCGATTCAAGCCACATTTAGATGGTCAATCATCAAGTCTTTTCTCATCCATATAAAACAAAAACTTCAGGAAAGAAAGAAAAGCTGTTATGCATTCAGAGAAGTAAACCTGTCATTACTGCTGTAGTGTTTGTTATGAATGCTGTCTACTCAACTAATGTGGGCCACGGAATCTGATGAAAGCAGAAAAGCAACAGGCCGCATCCTGACAACTGATCGTTTTTTACACCTAATTACAAATCAGAACGGATTAAAATCACAGCCAATGAAATTCCATTCGCATCCGACGCTTTTCAGCCGTAGCGCATCGTCTTGGAACGTTCTGTACTGGTGAGGGCTTTTCTGAAAGCACTCCGGCCTTATTTAAACAGTTCAGCCGTTGTGTGGCCTGTGTCGATGTAGGTTACTGTGGTTTTCCTGCTTGCTGTGCAGGCCTGCTTATCAGATTCCGAGAACTCTGGTTGTCTGTCTAAAACTACGGTGATGTGTTGTGTCCCATGATGGTGAAGTGGAGCCCAGCACGAGATCAGCGTGTAATCCTCACCTTCTCTCCTGCTCCCCAGATATCACTGAGACTTAAAGTCTCTTAAAGGTACAGCTCAATTAAAAACAAAACTGACTCTCATGTTATTCCAAACCTGAATTTTTTTATTCTATTGTAGAAAGATTTTTTTATTTTAATGGTTTATTTTTTAAACATTTACTATGCATAAAAATTGAGAATCAAATCGTTTTAGTAAACGACAGAGCAAACACAGTAAATATGTCTTATGGACCAATTTTATGACACTTGTATGTTGCTCTTGTGTTCTTTTGACATTTGACAGTCTCAGTCCCAATTCATTGTATTCGCATGAAACAACAACCACAATTTCTCACAGGGTCTCTTTCTGTGTTCCATGACAAAAGAAAGTCAAACAGGTTTGGAAATACATGAGGGTAAATGGTGACAAACTTTTCATGTTTGATTGCACTGTGCCTTTAAGAGTAGATGGAGAATAGACTGTGATTGGTATTACTGGTACATCCACTGAATGAAGATGTGGGTTTCAGACTTGGGCTGCAAAGCCCCTGTCAGAGATACGTAGGCAGGTTTCTGTTTGAGGTCTGATCCTGCTTCTATCCTGAACCGAGACTTTTTTTAGAGACGGCACTAAATGCGTGGCAAGGTAAAAGTGCAAGCTGCTTTTGTAATGTGGAGGGGGCATTCAGCATGAATCAAAACTGAGATAAAGCTGATTACTGATTTCGCCCCAGGTGAAAGGCACCGGTAGGGGTAATTGTGCAATAACAGAAGCATTTTTGCCTCTTTGACTGTTTTTTTGCACCTGCAAACCCTGTCCTCTCTTTCCCGCTACCTTAGTTTCGAGAGCCAATCATCACTCACTTTTTTTGACGTGCCATTGTTACAGAATGCTACAGAACTGTAATGCTTTCTTTTGTGGAGAAAACGCGCTCAGAATCAGCACAGCTCCACAGAATCAAACGCTCAGCATTTACAAGGCTTATAAATGTTTAAATATGTCCCACAGATTGTTTTCCACAGATCAACACAGAAAATGCAGGAAAAGGTTGCAGGTTCTGCTTGGGCCTCATTAAGGGTGTTTACATGCTAGAAATCTGATCTGGAGACACACAGCTCCCAGTCTACGATGTTGAACCGCAGCTGCTTATTTCTTAGTATTAAACGTTTTTTATGGCCCCCTCCCAGCTGTGAATTTATGATCATTTGGGTCCCTGAAGTAAGATCCACATGGACCCATTGTGGCTTTACTCATTCTTCCAGAGCTGACCGGTAAGTCTGTCTGTTATACGTCCAGCTTGATTGAAATAAGTCATTAAAAATACTCTAGTAAGAAATGACACACATTTGCAGTCTCTGTCGAATCAAACGTCAGCTTATTCGTAAAGAGAAATAACAGTAACTGAGCTATTGAGATGTTCGTGACTAAGATCTGTCTTAGCCTAACCACAGGATGTGATTTCTGATAGCTGCTTGACATACAATGTGGTTTATTGAGTTCTTAGATCTGATCTGCTTCTATATTTGAACGCAATTGAGGTCCTTCGTCAATATAACAAGTTCACCTTGTTTTACTCCCCTTGGCTACTTTCACGTAACTATTCAAATGTATTTGCATGTAGGAAAGGCACTGAGACTCGTGCACAGAAACGTGAAATCAAGCGTTAATCGACGCCGTAGTAAAAGTAACTTCTGCTTGCACCGTGCCTCTTACATCATAAACATTAATAAGATACAGAAATATAACAATTAACCAATGACACGTCCAGTCATTGTCCTGGCCTGAATAACCAAAGCGAGTCATCACTGATTGGTGAACAGTCAGAGTGGGCGGAGTTTAGAAAGTGGTCAGACCTGCATTCAAATGACCAAGTTCTGGAATTATGCAAATTCACAATATGCTAAAACACACAACTCCTCTCCTAGGCACCAGGTCGTTGGGGTCGTTTGTTAAAGAAACAGAGAAAAACAAAAAACACATTCAGTATTTTAAAGGTAATATACCAAAGTTACACCTGTTTGAGTAAAACCACATGATCACATGGCTCATAAATGGACTGTTGAAACCTCAATGAAGTCAAAAGAAACAGCATAAGTTAATTAGAAAAATAATTCAAAAACAAACAAAAAACATTCCAGAGAGAGAAACCATCTCTCTTCACGGTGAACATCCGTCAAAGTTTAAACACAAATGCTGGAAGCGTTTGAGGATTGTAACTACCTCAATTTCAACTTAGACCAGATGCCATAATATCTGATAATGAAAGTTGAAGAGTGTCTTTTTTTCTGTTTTTAGACATGGGCACCAGTGATTGTGTGAGGAGAGTTCTGACTGATTTCCTAAATGAACAGGAGTTTTCTGACAGGCCTGCAGTCTCGCTCATCTTAACCTGCAGGACAGCAGCTGTTTACAGGCACGGCTGGCGTGTTAGGTACTACAGTCATACAGCCACTGACACAGATTTGTCTAATGGGGTTCTGGTTTTCACTACCGTGTGTTCTGGGAGGGATGAAGACAGAAAGGCTTTGTGTTTTTGGAAGCGATCACTGTATTTCATTGTTCACACACGTGCACACGCAAACACACGCTTGTATGAACATGCATTGCACACGCATACACTGAATTTGGTGAAGTTACACATTTCCAAGCAGGTTCTCCAATGAATAAGTGCTTTGACAGGACAAGAGAAGCCTGACAGAGATGTCGGTATAAACTGATCTCTGTTTTATGTGCTTCCCTTTTTCTTTTGGGAAAAAATAGTGTTTTTTTCAATGGTAAGATTACCTGCTCATACTTTGACAGCAAAAGTTGTGTAAGACCACGACAGCCCTGTTTAATCTTTAACATGCCATATGTTCTTATTTTTTAGTTTTTCGTTTTATGTTAACTATAAACAAAACAGTATGGTGCTCAAACCCCAGCAGCTATAAAAATATATAATTGTATGTATATATTTTTTTTACCATTTTTGCTGGGTCTCAGCTCTGGACGGGTCTCTGACTGACTCCAGCGATTTAGAGACGAGAGCTCAGTTACAACAATTCCTGTGGTTTTACTTTACCATGTGTTTGTCTGATTGTTCTTATTTTTAATAGTTGTTGTATTATTAGTTGGTTGGATTGGTAGGCGGGAGAAGGAGGCGGGTCTTAGTTCTGGTAATCAGGGTGGGTTGATGTCTCACTCGTTGTTAATGTTTTCCAGATCTTTGCACTGGATGTTGCCTCCGCTGTAGTCAGTGCCGGGCAGCTGCACCCCATATTTGTCCACACACCAGCAGATCCCTCGTTTCCGGCCGCGGGAGGGTTTGCACTGCAAGCGGAGGACAGAAAACGGGTCATATTGTTGTTTATGTGTTATCAACACTCAACTCTGCAGGAGTGATTTAACTATACTAAGTGATGCTAGAAATGTGTTAAACCGGTAGAGGTTAACTCTAAAGAGTGGGTGATTTAGTTTGACGTAGCATAACATGGTGTTCATGTCTCATTTGGATGTAACAGCAGGATCAACAAACTTCCAAGGGGCCTTAAAATGACTTAAAATAAGATGAAACGAGATTAAGATAAACTAGAACAAATATATTTGATTATATTTTATATTAGAGTGTTTTATTGGGTAGAAATTGTGAGTGGGTAGCCTTCAAATATTGCTGTGGACAATGGGGGGGCCTTGAGGCCAAACGGTTGAGATCCACTGCTTATTTATGTGTACAAAGATGAATGTTTTCCATTTTAAAATGGCTTTGAATGCAGCTACTCCAATCGTCTGGTTGCATCCAAAGATTAAAACTGCACTGAAGATAATAATTGTGTATAAACAGAAACTTTGTGTAAAGGCTTTAGAAAACCAAACAAAGACGAGTTAGAAATATTGAAGTTTCTGTCCTATTTCTAGGTCACTTATCAAATGTATGCAAATCTGTGGGCATGTTGCTTTGTACAAAAGGTCAGATTTCCTTTCTTCCATGGAAGCACACAAGATGTTCTTTGGAACAATCTCAAATCACGCTGGGAGAACATGGATCAGCGAGTTTTGCGTAAACTTCCCATACCAGCCCCAGTGCAAAACAAACAGGGACACAGTGAAAACTAAAACAATTCTGAAATTAATTTACATTTTCACATCAATCACTGTGCTAACAACACATTTAGTAATGAGAAGTTTTTTAAAATTACAAAAAGAATGCAATGCATTTAAAACCATTTTAGTTATGGTCTCAGAACTGTATTTATACTGTACTGCTCTTTAAAGTGTTTTGTTTTTGTCTTAAATGTAATTTACCATGAAGCTGTTTTTACTGTATGCCAGACTTCACATTATTATGAAATATAATCAAATAAGATAAAATAGACTTTTGTTTTATTTTATTGTATTAATTATTGTGTTTAATTCAGGTGCTTGTCTCATTATTTAATTTCCAGCACAAATAGCTTTATTATAATATATACCAAATATATAATTTTGGTCATGCCGCCTGCCTCTGCCTCAAGCTCAAAACATAATTCAAAGAAGCAACAACAAGAGTGTTACCTGCTTGCGTTTGAAGAAGCCCTTCCTGTCACAGTTGGGCAGATAGAGGGACAGAGCCATGATGCGGGACGTGTCCTTCATACTTTGAATAATTCCTTCCAGTTTCCTCCTGCAGGGACCCTGACAAACAGACACACAAACCGTTACATCACTGACTCACCGGTTTACTGCTGCTAAATCCCACTACTTACAAATTCCGGCTCGTGCTTGTTGATGGGAAGCGGCGAGAAGTCCACAGTTTCTAACATGCGATGCTTCTCCTGCTGCTTCTTCTTGTCTTTGCGCACGGCTGCGTGTTTCTTGCTGACCACGTCTGGTTTGGGATAAAGTGGAATTTTGGGAAGCTGGTCTTCAGTTGTTTCTGCCTTGACTGTATCGTCATGCTCTATAGACTCACCATCTAGACGATACAAAGAGAATCAAACAACCGTTAAGTAGATTTTTAGAGCATTTGTGAGTGTTGTGTGGTTGCCAGGGTATTGCCGGGCGTTGCTAAGGTGTTCCAAGAGGTTTAAGTATGTTGCTATGCAGTTGCTAGGGCAATGTTAGGTGGTGTTCCACAATTGGCTGTGACACTTTTTAAATAGGCTTTTAATTTCATTTTAGTTATAAAAGCCTGCCAGCAGAAACGACTGAGATAACTGCCCTCATAGTTCCCCAGAGTTGCAGAGCTTCATGTCTCTGGACTGGGGCAAATGTTCTGAGCTGGTGCTGAAAGACTCTGTCTGACCACGAGACGCACGGGTGGGTGCTGGTCATTACAGGAGCTGGTTTCCTGGATTCTGAGGTTACAGTCTCTGAAATCAACCCTGCCACTCATGACCCAGACTAAACGTTCTGCACAGATTTCTCAGCAGGTTTGGGCTTCTGAAGCATCAACATTTTCTAGAGCTGCACAAAACCTATAGTGCACCTATAGAAATAATTCAGGGTGCATTCACCGAATGTTATAGAGATACATGCTAATCAGTGATCCATCTTCTTTTACCCAAACTATTTATTGTGATTCTAATTTTAAATACATTCTTTATGGTTGTTGTCATGGATTTGTTTGTTGTGCACAAATACACCTCATCTATCACATCAACAACACCCAGAATTTACACCATCGCTAGTTTCAGTCAATCAATGTCTGTTTTTGAAAAGCACTTTTCTGTGGCAAACTTCACAGTGAAGACCAGAATCAGTTTTTCCTTGCTCCTGGTCCCCAGCTTGTAAAGGTTTAGTGAGTCTGTGTTTAACATCTGACAAACTGCCAGGATCCTGGAAGCTTTCCAGACCAGAGCTACAGTATCACATGCAGTGTCTCTCTTCCTGGACTTGCAAAACTTTTCATTAAGATAGAGGGATGTGAGCCTTGCCAAAGAAGATGCATCCGATAGGGCTCTGTTTAATAATTTACATGTGCACTTGGCAGTTATGCTTCATGAATATCCACGTTTTTTACAGCTTGGGGGCTAATGATGAAAGCAAGACCCTGTTTGGTCATGTTGCCGCCTGATGGACTTCTCTGAATTTTCTGCCAAACAAGATGATGAATGCAAAGACAAAGTGCTTTGGAAAACTTTACTGACCTTGATGCATCCCAAAACATAAAGTATTCTGTACTTTCATTGAATTATTAGCATGTTCAACAGTTAGACTCACAAGATGTCACTATTGTAATAAATTCAGACATGCTCTCCTTTGAAAGTCGCTCTTTAAGCAGGCTGTTCTGCTGGGCTTGTCTATGTCTCAGCAAACTTTGCTTTGTTGGTGTCACAGACCGGACCATGGCATCCTTGGCTAGACCTCACTGCTAAATATTTAAAACCTGGACTCGGTCCACAATGTGTTGAGCTACTGCATTAGAGCCGTATGTTTTCCTGCCAGAAAGAAGTACACAACTGCCCTCACAAAAATCCACAAGATAGAGAATGTGACTTTGCAGGACCTGGTGGGCACTTGATAAAAAACAAGCATTTGCAAAAGTTTCCATGCTGTAATGTGCTATCAGTTACATCCAAGAAAACAGCCACATAACAATATTCAAACATTTTTTTTTAACTCTGTAACATTTAAAACATTTTCCACTAACAACTTAAGAATAACATTTTTTATATAAATGATATATAATGTTCTAAGAATTCTACTAACACTACTGCAAAAACATTTTTGATAACTTTAGAAAACGTTTAGAGAACATTACCCAAAGTCGTGCAAACATTCCCTGTTAGCTGGTTCAGTCAATTAGCTCAGACAGAGGCAGGAAAGTGATACTGTCTGGGCTGAATGAGGTCAAACATTCCTCATCTAAACTATCTACTTCAGTACTGTATCATTCTTTGAAAGAAAAATGTGCTATAAGAAAGAGCAATATAAAATTTTCTCCAATATAAAGACCTTTGTTATGCCCCAAAGCTGCGGTTTTCAGAACTTTACCTATACTGTTAAAACCCCAGCTACCCTTCACAAGCCAAATTTCCATCTGAGCTCCTGCCCCAAATCTGAGATCATATATTCTGTATTCACACTGCCAGGCAGTTTATTTCCATGAGCCTCAGTCACCTCAGGACAACAGCTTGGTACGACCATCCAAAGCTGAAACAACAATTGTAACACAACTACTGAAATGTAACAATTTTGGCTTGTGCTGTGTCTCCTCCGTCCCCTCGAGAATCCTGCAAGGCACAAAATTTGAGGCTGCGATTTGAAACCACATCTGAACCGGTGCTGCAGGCAAGAAATTAGGCACCTTTTGTTCCCCATCCCTGGAGAAACATGACACGACAGCCCCCCCAAAGCACATGACAAGAGGTTTCAACAGGTTGAAGTTTTCAGCCAAACCGCATGGCCCTACTGTGTGCCTCCAACCTGTGTGTTTAGTTTTCTTTAGTTTTTTAAGCTGTAAATCTACAGATTAAATCGATTGTGTTTGTGTGAGAACAGAGAGCTTCTTTCATCCTTACGGTTTTGGTCAAACACATGTTTATATTTCGAAAGGGCTCAGTGTGATGTGGCAGGAATTGGGTTTCTGACAGAGATGAGACTGCTGTGTGAGGGGACTTTCAAACTCCCCCCAGCACAAATGACTTTACTTTTCAACTTTACTGTAAATCATTGAGGCGTGCCAAAGATGTTCTGGGCTTGCATACCTGTGCAGAGGATGACAGGACGTGTGATATATGAGGACTGCAGTCCTAGATTAGCATAAATTAAAAAGAAATGTGTTGTAAGCAATGCAGCTACTTCATAAAGATTTAAAAACAGTTGTGCACAAAGAGCTGGGCATTGCTTTTAAAAAAAGCTATTCTGTAACATTTTTAAAACGTTCCACTAACAACCTAACAATAATGTTTTTGATATACGATATGTAACGTTCTACTGTTACTGCAACAATGTTTGTAAAATAACTCTGAGAGAACAATTAGAGAATATTAGATAATGTTCTGAGAACGTTCCCTGTTAGCTGGGTGTATATTTCAATGTGAGTCCGATGGTGCTGGTTGTTTCTGTGAGTTTGGCCTGCAGCACAATATAAATCCAAGATGACAAACAGGCAACAGCAGAACAACTGGGTTTTATTAAGCAGTAATCGTTGTTTAGTTGTGGCTCGTCTCTAGTGGGTAAATAAAACACAAATCTGCAATACAGAAGCAGCCAAATACAACAGCCAACATCCTGATCCAGTCCTTTGGCAGCACAAGAGTTTTTTAATGCCACGGGATGTTTGTTTATTCGTGAGTCAAGCTCTTTAGACCCGGATCATCATAACAGGCATCTGGGCAGAAAGTGATCTTTCAGAACGCAGCCTAAATTCCTTTACGTGCTTGATGGACAGGAAGTCACACAATCATATACGCTGGCAACAGTATCCACACTGCACACGCACGACATGTTTAAACAGAAAGAGTCCCGTGTAATCGGTGCCAAATTTGCAGTGTTTGTTAATCTCAACACAAGTGAAGCAGAATAATAATCTGGAGTCACATGATGGACTAAAAAACACAGGCCCGGATCACAATTGTCGGTTGTAAAAACGTTTCCCTAACGTTTTCAAGTTACAAAACTGTTAATGCAATTTTGGTTAGTTTGCTTGGTTATGAAAACATCATTCAAACATTTTTTAATTCTGTAACGTTTTTAAAACATTCCACTAAGTGGCAAGACAAAGACTCCTGATCTCTCTCTCTCTAGTAAAAGCGGGCTGAATGAAACAGCACGCGAGGCTGGAACAGTCCCCTCCACATTCATCCTCGTGCTTCAGGCAGATCGACTCCAAAGTCTTTCTGCTACATCACTAACTCAGTGTGAACCCTCGTCAGACGCGTGTACAGAGAGCAGCGGGTTTCTCATGCACCTGTGTGTTTGCGTAAAAGCGCACCGGCTGCGTTTCTCCCGCTGTTTAAAGATTGTGCGCAGTTTTCCTCTCATGCTGCTCCGTGCATTGATGTTGCCTAAAGGAAGATCTTGCAATAACGTTAAAGCAACTTTTAAAGAACTACACTATTTGAACGTTACTAAAACATTCAAAACTAAATTTCTACGTTTCTGTTGTTTAATGGAAACGCTTACAAGCTCCAGTTGTTAGCTGGGAAGCTGAAAACTCAGCCGGTAAAGCTGACCATTAAGAGAAGCAGGAGAGCTCGGTAATTAGGTTTAGCATTAGGTTCTTGTTCCTACAGCTGAACTAGTAAAGCATCGCTAGCAGTACAACAGGTTCTAGATATATACATGCACAGCTGCTCTTCATAAGACAACTGCAAAAAACCGCCCAACGCAGCCTTTACCACATAGGTTTTACACACACCACAGCCACCCTTCTCCACTTGGTTTAATCTTTGAACAGTAATCCGACCCTCAACACCACCCACAGACACAGACCTAAATTCAGACCAACCTAAGATCACACCTGCGCCACACGCGCCTTCCTATGAGGAGAGATGAGACCGTACAAAACAGTGAGTAAAACATCAAAACCACACACACACACACACACGCACACACACACACATTATCCAAACATGCGCAGAGCAAGAGCGGCTGAAAGCTGGAGTTACACATTTTAATAACAAATGCAGAAATCTGCTGGTTGTTAAGAATTATAAATCTATAAATGTCGGAATCTTAACTAAGCCCAATAACCTGCAGCACACCTGAAAATGCTGGAAAACAACATTTTGTAAAGCTACAGGGTCACAGAAATCACCTGCAGGAACCGCACAGACATTCAGACATTTGCGCACAATCATTACGCGCAGAAATGTCTGACTAAGCGCAAAGTTGTCACTAGATATTGGCGGATCTCTTTGGTTTCGATACGATACAGATGGGCATTTCTTCCCAATTCACTTACCGATGGGTGGGTGCGATGCTTTGTATCCTTTCTCGTTCGTACACATTCCCCTGCCGTGCAGCAGGGCGTGAAGCGGCTTCTCCTCCCCGCTCCGCGGCAGACAGCGCAGCCCGTGAGCGCATGTACCGGTGTAGACACCGCACGCCTGACCCTCAGCCAGAGCGCAAGTCAAGCAGCAGCCGCAACCGGGTTCCTTAACCAGCTGACAGCCCACCGGCACCGGAGGACACATGGAGAGCGCCTTCTCATCGCACGGCTCGCACGGCACAAACGAGCCCCAGCCGATGGACAAAGTCGCGAGAAATGTCACCAACACGAAAAGAAGCATTTTTCTGTTCAGTTCTTCAAAATGAGAATAAGGTCCGAAAAATGAGGAACTAAATATAGAAGCGAGTGCCCAAACGTCTCAGGACGATCATCGGATTTTTGATGCAAAACTTTGAAAAGTCCACATGCAAAATTAAAGTACAGGTCGGGCTCTTTACAAAAATGAATAAATACAAATGTCTCAAGAATCCGTTTGAATGTATATATAGTATGAATGATAAAAAAATCATTCACTGGGGCTGTGTCTTAGGTTAGTCCGGGGTCTCCCAGCTTGTGCGCAATTCAGCTGTACTGAAATTCCGAACTTTCTGATTCCAAAAACACTTTCCCCTCTGGAGAAGTTTTCTGAGCCCGACTGATCCACTCGAGAGCAGCGCTTGCCTTTTAAAAACAGCCAAACCCAAACCCCGAACTATGAATAAGCCAACAGCGGTGAAGGGAGGCGCACTTGCCAAACCCTGGCGTAGCGCCAGCGCCCCCCCACCCCAAATAGGATCATCATGTCACGCCGATGATGCGCGAATGATGCCAAGATCTCAGTGCAAAACACAACGAAGATCTTACAAAAACACTGGGGACGTGTATTTTATTTCCAGGCACAAGCGAAGATATCCTCCTCTGAGGTCTTGCTGTGCGCTTTGGGTAGTTGGCTGTCTTTCTGCTCCGGCGCGTCGACAGATTCGCGAACGCAGATCCAGTTCAGTGGATCTCTGAAAGATTTAATGCAACGCGCGTCCTATAGAAACGCGGTTATGATAGCCCACATGATAGAGGCAATGATACAGAGACAAATATAGGCGACTTGCCTTGAGGAGAACGCAAATAAAAGAACAAGATTAGAATCGCACCGGTGACAGACACAAGCACATTACCTCGCAAAGAAAAATCAGCATCAGGCTAAATCTTTATAAACCATGCGGACAAATGAGTGAATAGCTACTGCACCGTGTGCACAAAAGCGCCACAGTAAAACCCAGCTGAGGTGCTGGTGAAGATTTGGGTAAATGGTTAGATCGTCTCTCTTTTGCATGCAAAGACTCTTTCCTCAGTCCTAATGAGTGTTTCACCGAACAGTCAAGTCTGGTTTTGAGTTTGGTGTTGCTTATGGTTTAAGAAGGAAACCTGCTCCCACCTGCTCAGCCTCTTTCTTTTTATTTGAAAAAGATGATGTTTGAACTAATGGAAATTGTTTAATCTTGCTGTTTAATGTCCGCAGAAAAGAGGCCTCGCTTTTGTTTACATGCTCCTTCAAATGTTAATGAGCAGTATTTTCTTAACGCAGGCTGTGTATTCTCTTACCCAACTGTATGTGTCTATTCCCATCGCTGCTGAATTTATTCATCGCAAAAGTTCTGACCACTAGACGGCGCTATAAGCAATGTTAAGAGCTTTAGTGTTGAATAACGCAGAGATTTACACAGTGTGCTGTATTATATACCTCATGCTCAGGAATCTAGACATATTTGTATAATATAAATGTATACGTAATGTTTGATTGTCTGTGTTTTGATGGTGTCCTGTAAAGAAATGTGGTCTTTTGAAATATGCTGCCATTCTGGGTCTAAGATATCCCATCGCCCTGGTTTGCTCTCAGTGTTTTTACCCTGAATATAAAACAAATGTACTGGATGCATGTTGCTACAGTTCCTGGAAACAAGCTGGAAATATGATCTGCCTGCGAATGAAGAGATAAACTGTGAGCACTAACCACACACGACTTTTGATTTGTGTGTTTATTGATGATATTAATTATTGGTCATTGATTCACTGAGTGCAAGTTTGATATGATTGACTATTAGAGATGCAATAATATTTATCACACACCCAGAACATAATGTTTAAAATTGCATACCATACAACTGTTACCCATGCTGCAGTATTTAATATAATCTTATTTTGTGTACAAATGTGTAAAATTATTTAAAACCTGTTGGCAGTCTGAGTCAATAAAGAGATGTTTAAATCCACAGCCCATATTCATTCATCACACCGCTAGTCAAGCTGAGCCCATTGCATTGTGGGATACATTGTTCCAGCCACAACAAATACACTTGTAGACTGGAGGTGTAGTTTGAGTCCAGATGTGTCAGGATTGGTCCGGAGTGTTGGGCTCAGTCAGACTTAAATCCTGGGATTTCATGGCTGGTCTGTTGTATGAAAGCAGGCATGAGAGGAATAATGAGGCTTCTGGATGTGTTAAACATACACACCTAATTCCTCACTAAAGCCTCTCTCGCTCCATTTCTAGTCCATTTTCACTGTCTTCTATTCAAAGT
>JAZGTK010014902.1:0-13495 GCA_036877625.1 Ambastaia sidthimunki
TTCTGATTGGCTGAAGTATACTTGTAACCCTACATTCTGTATTACACGTTGCTTGGCAACCATTAACAGCCTACAGTTAATGAACAAATGTTAACTTGCTACCTATATTAATGAACAAAATTCCCAGGAAAAGCAAATGTTTATTCCAATGTTTAACATATAATATAAAAGCAAATGTAACTTTTTTTTAATACAAAACAATAAGCCATTTTGTGCATTAAATGATTTTTTGTCATTTAAGGATCTTTCTGTACTCATACTTTGTGTTACATGAAGTTGATTATTGCTTTATTTTTGTCTTTTGGATAAAAATAAAACTTTCAGATTTATTAGGTCTGTTGAATGTAAGAGCTTACTGGTGGAAACAGCTGACCTATGACAGTGTTTGTATAGTAATTATTTTGTATTAAAAGTTTCCCAGAGGCCTCTTAAATTCTGTTTTTTTGGGTCAGTCTGTGGGCAGCCGAATGTTTCAGCACTAACATTTTACAAAACACATTTTACCACAATAACCATCACTGGATTTTTTTGAGAGCTGTGGAAAATAGTGTTCTCTAATTGGAGCAGCCAGGCTGAGGGTTAAGGTCAACAATCTCTCATGAATCACCACAATAGATTGCGAGTTTGCATATTTTATGTTGATTGTAATTAGTTAATGGCTATGTTGAAATCAAATTAAATTCCTAAACAACTGAAGCAGAGGCCCTACTTGACCGGACTTTTTACTGTTTTAATGAATCCATTGAATAGGCTGTAAGCTGCAGTGATTTGTAAAGCCTGGCCTGAATGATTAGCAATGATGAATTGAGCTCTAAACTCATCTGCTCGTCCTAGCTCTTGTGAATTATGAAAGACAGTAAAATTTATTTTATTGAGGCTGCAGCATTTAATAACAGGAAAATACAAAATCACGACGTCCGTACTTCATTAAAAAATCAACAAAAATAGAGCTTACACACCCCATTGTTACAACTGCAAGTCACAAATCTAACAAATATTGAAGGTCATTGTCAGATAAAACATTTGGCTGAGGAAAGACTCATATTTGCAGTTTTTCATTGCAGATTTAGTGTCCATTTTGCCGCAGTCGTCCCTGTTTATTAAAACACAACAACTCCAATTGACTGAATATAGGAAATGTTTTTTGTCATTTTGTGAAACCTTGTTTTCCCCTGATTCTAATACCAAGGAATAAGCAATGCAGTCAATCATATTGTGGCATTGTTTTCTATGTGTTCTTGAGGGACAATATTAATTTCTGTGCTCTCCCTCCTCAAGGCTACACAGGCTTCATGAAGGGCCCTATAAGACCTTTTTTTTCACCATTTTGTTGCTGAAAATGGAATGAAGCTTGTAAACAAACTTCACTCTCCACCCTTCTTGATTAATCCGTCTTGCCTATCTGTCAGAGAATCATCAAAGTTCATAGTGACCATATTTTTCAAGGTCTAAAAATGAAAAAAATTTTCATAAAAGGTCATATTATTCATGCACTGTATTTCAAGTCTTCTGAAGGTTCACGTAGGTTCTGAGGGTTCACAGAAATAATCACAAATTTTTATTTTTTGGGGGGTAAGAAGGTTCCTCACAAATAAACAGTCTGTTCTGCTGTATTTGTCTTCTGTGTATGTGTGTGTGCATATGCCCATATGATGTTTTGCTGAGTGTACAGTAAGCTGTTAATGTGTTAGAGGCCTTATGCTCCTATAGTGGCTCTCTAAATCCAAATACATCAGCAGTTTTGCAGTAATCGCCACATTCCTGGAAAATGGAGGGAGAAAATGGAGAAATGGACCACTATCACTCTATTTAGTGCGTTCTGAGAATTAATGGCCTTTTATATGCTGTTATCATTTACAAAGTAACCAGATTCACATGAAATTCATGGCGCCCTTTGTGTCTCTCTCTGTCTTAAGTTGAAATGGTTTTAAAGGTTTAGTGCACACACAAAAAGCTAATTCTGTCTTTATTTAACACAAATGACATTTTAAAGAATGCTGACGCAGTTGTTTTTCTCTGTGCAATGAAATTGAATAGAGACTGTGGCTGTCAGTCATTAACATTCTTCCTAACGTCTTATTTTATGTTCCACAGAAAGTCACATGGGATTTGTAAGTGATGAAAGGATTTTCATTGTTAGACGAACTATCCCTTTTATTTTCAGTTGAGCAAGCATATATAATGCCTGGAAAGAGTCGGTTCCAGCACAGTAAATTGTATTTTTATGAGCATTTTTACCACAATATAGTAATGAATAGGGTCCAATTTGTTCCTTGAAAGATAAATTGGTGTGTAAAACAGTAGAATAAGTATGGGTGTGATGAAAAGCTGAGAAATGATTAGATCAAAGTAAGATGTAAGATAAATGAGCCAGAACTAAGCCCAGGCCTCTGAAAACTCCCCTGAGCAAATGCAGTCTTTCCTGGCCACTTATCACAATGCTGAATGTGCAGCCATTTTACAGAAATCTGTTGAATACGTGTGAGAGTGAAGATCAGCTGTCAGAGGTTTGTATCTCTAAATATATCTCTGCAGATGAATCTGCCACTGAATTCTCTCTCTTCCCTCTGAGCTCTGGAAGGCATGGCTCCCTGAAATGTCTGACTGAGTGACTTATCAAGAAAAAAAGGCAACTGCGGCCTGTGCAACTCTGTCTAGCTGTGACAGGTCTGACTGAGAGTGATAGTGCAGCGTTTGGCGACCCTCACCTTTACTTTTCTCATGCTAAATTCTGTTGCTAGCTGTGTGTTGTTGTTTTGTAGTCACTGCACCAAAGTATTTTTTGCTCTTAGGCAGTCATTATAAGGTAACTGTTAAAAGTTTGCACTTAAGCATATAAGCATATTTTTGTTGTCTCTTGTTGTGCAGTGGGGAAACCATTTAAAAATAGTTGCAGGGGTTCCTGCTGTTTATGTAATGATGCTGTGTTTTATATGATACACCAGAAATCTTTTTAGTTGCTCAACACTGCACTGAATGGTTTACAACAACAGCATTTTTCATGCTAGTGGTTTATTCAACTTTTTTCCAATCTCATGGAAAAAGTAACAATTTTATGTTCTAGAAATGTTAAAAACGTCCATTTTTTTAGTATTTTTTAATTTTGTAACAGTTTTTAAATGTTCCACTAACATCTTAAGAAGAACGTTTTTGTTATATGATGACACATGTTTCCTGTCATTGTTTTCTTGTGAGCTAGTTTCCCTGTGTTAATTAGTCATTATCGGTTCTTGTTAAAGTTAATTAGTCCCTATTCTGTTTAGTTGTTACCAATTAGGTTCACCTGTGTCTTGTTTTGTTAACCCATTAGTTCCCCATTAGCTAACGTTCTGAACACATTCCCTGTAAGGTGGGTGGGGGTAAGGTACTTTGTTCAGGGGCACCTTAGGTGTTTCCTGCCAGCATTGGGAATTGAATTGGCAATCTTCAGATAACAAGTCCAACTCTAGCCAGTTTGCCACAACCTTCGCTGGTTTCCAAGTGAAACAGGGTTTTAATGAGGAAGAATGCAAGGCATGACTTTAAGTTCACTTAAACTGGAATGTGAAATGGTGAAGACTGTGTTCCATACCTGAATGAAGCCAGACCCTCACGTTGGCCAACAATAAATTATTAGGTTAACTTTTGGGAAGATTAAACAGGCTGGATCTTAATATTAGTCTAAAAATGCCTGCTGTAAATAGTTATTTTGCGGTTGAAAAAAGTAACTAAGGTCATTTTAGAGGCACAGCAAGTTATTATATAATGAAAAAATACATTTATTTTCTTTGAAATAATGTGCAAAGATTAATTGTAAGACCAGGGACATGTATTAAGAAAGTAAATACAGGGAAAATCTGGTTTCATGTTGACTTTGAAAGACTGACATGATCTGGAAAAATGTCTTGTCATGTCTAAACTGTTCATCAGGAAATTTTCACCTCATCTGTCCTGCAGTCTTACAGCCTTAAAAGATAATTGTTATTATTTCATCAACACTACAAATATAAGTCATGGGACAAGCACATGTTTACACAGATACAGCATCACACCTAAATACAACATAACATACAAATCCACACATACACACTGTAAGGAAACTGTTGGATGTGTCCTTTGTGAATGCTCTGGAGAGAGTGTGACTAATTTACTCCTTCTGAAGATGATTTCTCTCTCCTCATTTTTTTGTGCTGTGAGTGAGGGATGAAGGTGCAGAGGGAACAAGATGAAAACAGTTTTTTCAAAGTTCCTGTGGAGGCACGTCTGGTGTGCTGAGAGGGCAGAGTTTTCACTGAACGTTGCCACTGTTGCATTATTAATGGTTTTGTGCGCACCTATTATTTGTGTGTCACCCCTCCACACCAGCTAACTGCCACCTAGAATACACCTCTGTGTGTGTGTGTGTGTGTGTGTGTGTGTGGGTGGGTGTGGGTGGGTGTGTGTTTGGACATATGAAGGAGACAGACAAGATAAATGTGTGTACATTATGCGAGTAAAACATGTTGATGCACACATGCATGTCTGTGTCTCTGTGCATTTTTGCTTTGTGATAATCAGATGGTTCTGATGCTCATGGACATGTTGGGTCTGTGTCGACGGATCCTGGATCACATGACTTTAGCTGGGCTGGTTTTGTATGGTAGCAGGAAGATTAAAAATTACCTCAAGATTTGTTTTCTTGGTTTCTTCACTCAGTTTTGAAGGTTCACAGAGTCTTTTGTTTAATTAATTAACATCTAAGATTTGCTTTGACTCTTTCTTCAGCTGTACTTTATTTGCAACACCTGAAGTCTAATACTGCTGTGTAGATGTGACATACTGTTTGCATTGCTGAGTCAAGCACTTTATAATCCAATGCTGAAGTCTCTCTTGACAACACAGTGAGCCCTTTACATTTAGCCTAAAGCAGAGCACTGTAGAAAATGGCTTCTACTACTGAAATTCTGCTGTTAACAAATTCTCCTTTAAACCCACTCATATACATATAGACAAACCCACAAACTTTGTCTGCTCCTGTAACGTACTGTACACAAAATTATATCCAGTAATGTCTACTGTTGTTTATTTACTGGCAATCCAATTAACAAAATAGTTTTCCTAAAAATGAAAACTTTCTAATTATTGACTCACCCTCAAATCCTACCATATGTTCTGCTGTGAACAGAAAATGAGAAATTTCTGAAGAATTTTCCCAGATCTTTTGCCATGCATCAACAGTTCATTCTGAACTTTTTGTGACGCTCCAGAAAGGACATAAAGTACAGTAAAAGTTCATAAAAGTAGACAATTTAACAAGTTTTAAATCCCACACAATAGCTGTGACAAACTTTGATTTTTAATTATTCACCTAAAATCTTCCTCATCATTGATGGAAGATGGTATTGTTGGAATATGTATTATAAAGTATGAGAGTTGGTATGTGGGTGAATGACATCATAAATGTGTGCTGATTTTTGTAGTAGGCGTCACGTATTGTATAATGTAATGGCATCAAACTCTCTCAGTTAATTAAATGAAAACTATGTACTAAAGATTATTTGCAGGCCTGTATAAAACTTAAGTGCACAGTGGCCAAAAATACAACCAATGCCAGTCAAACATATTGTACACAGGGAAGACTAGCTGCTGAGTCACTTTAGTATTTAATCTACGTGCAGTCTTGTGTGGTGACGTGGGATGGAAATGGCATGAGTAGGGCTATAAATGAGTTAAAAAAACATCCTTCCAAAGAGCCAGAAGAAAGTTCTCTCCGGTTTTCCCAGGTAAACCATAGCAATGCGTTCGCTCACAGCCAAAAATAAACATGCAGTCATCTATCTAAAATGGATAAGCATTAACTTTTCAACGACTCATCTAGTAAGATGCAATTTGCATGCTCCTTTGTGCATTCAAGGCAGCAGAAGTAAAATGCAATTTTCATGCGACATGACAGCGGTTAGTGTCATACACACCTGTAGCTCTTGTTTCCTTATTCAGATACTGTCTACCTCAGACTGTCACTGTTGTCCTGGACTAGATGTGTTTTAGAAAAAATACCAATCTTACAATAAAGTATTGTGGTGGTACTGTGGTACAGCAATGTAATACAATGCTACTTTGAAAAGTACCGTGGTACTTCCATAGTACCGTGGAACATGTCCAAAAAAAACAATGGTAGTGCCATGGTACCATGCCCAAAAACATGTTTGTACAATGGTACACTTTGTAAAAAAAACGTAACACGGTACTACGTTTTTCGACATGTATCATGATACCGCAGTGAGGTTTCTGGTAGTACCACCTGCATTCTTCCAGCTTACAAAACAGTACATTGGTGGTACCGTGCTATAGTTTGTAAATCAAAATGTTCTAGGCTGATCCTTAATTAACCCAGTAGGCTATTACATCTGTTACACGGCCTCCTGTGAACAATGTCTGACATGCTCTGTGTGTGTGGATTAATATTGTCTGCAAACTCTTCAACTTAAACTCTTCAAAATACAACAGCTCTTTCCATTTAACAAGGGGCAATAAAGAACCTTCACTGGGCTACATGAGATCCTTCAGGGACACGTGCTGTAGTACAGAAGTCGTCAGACGGCTGGCGGGCATTGTTCAGAAATGAGCTCTTGTCTCGCTGTCTGTTTCTCAGCACGTTTACAGATAATCCAGCTGCACCTGCTGTTTATCAGCTCTGTCAGTGATGCGTGAGAGAGGGAAATACAGGAGAAACTAAAGCGTCAAGCCACATAAGGACAAACATCTTGATGTATGAGACCAGGGAGAAGAAAGCACAGGTACTGTACACACATATACACACATATCTACAGTGATCCCAAAATTTATGTAGGTTTGGTTGAGCAGCAAACTACCAAGATACTAAGTAATTGCATTAGATAATATATTAAAATAAGAATGCTACTGATTTTAAAGAAGTTTAGCATAACAAGTGAAACATTTTATTATAGTCTACATAATGTAACCTGCGGTTACTCTTCTAGAACATTTGTGTAAAATTTAAAAAATTAATGTCTTATGCCCGCTAAGAATCACATGGAACCAGCTGGTAAAAGCATCTGCAAACATTTCTCACAAAAGTAAAGTTAGTTCTGAAGAAAGATCTGCTTGTGTGTAGATATTATTTGGTTGATGCTGTGTTTCTGATGCAGGGAAATTCATATATTTCTTGTCGCTCTATGTGAATTTAAATTACAATATTTGCTTTCCATGTCTCATTTTTATTCAACAATGAACTTACATGTGAATTTAGGTGGCAAGTGTCAACAGGATTTTGCTGTAGCAAAATACATTTACACTCTTACATTTCTTCCCCCAAAGACCCAGATAGTGTCCATCCAGGAAGTATGATATTTTGGGCACAGTATGAGTTTTGTGCCCTCTAAATTTCTGTTTCAGTCTGTTCAACTATCAGCTGAAGGCTGAATTACACTACACACCTTTAAAACTGTTGCAGTGTTTAAAAAAACATTCAAATTTGAGACCCCAGGTTACAGATTATGTACTGTATGTCTAACCAACAGTTCACAAATAGACAGCCAACTCTCGAAATTGCCTCTGGGCCAGTGAGCTTTAGGGTATGTTAATGCAAAATTATATTAGACAGATTGAGGTTGGCTCTAGGCTAATATATAAACTAAATTGTGTGTGTGAAATGACATCTCTGGTAGCTTCCTCTTTAATCACAGTGGGTTCCAAAATGTCACTGATCCCTCTATTTTCAACATGTCTTTCATGAGAGAGTCAACCATTTGATCGCCCACATCAGCCATTGTTTCTGTCACCCTTTGATTAATATTGACTCCCCTATTCTCCACTGAGTGTTTTTGCCAAAACAGTTAGACAAGCCCAGTGGTCATGTTTATTCATAACTTACGCTGACAAACATTATTCTTGATGCTTCTGAACTCTAGATATGTCTCAAGGCCACTTCAGCTGAACGTAGTTGCTGGAAGTCTCGCCATGCCGTTAAATGAGACGCCATTATCGTAAGCGCACTTTCCCCGACAATAGTCAGGATGTCAAACCAACCTGTTTCCGCGCACAACACTTCAGGGCTGATGAACTTAAGTGGATCCCAGATTGTTGGCAAAGTGGATTCATTTTGCCACAGAATATGTGTTAAAAGACCTGCATGTACTAGCAAGGTTGCAACAGTCCATTTAGCAAGAAAAATTGCATGTATAGTGAATTAGCACCTGCCGTGTGTGGTAGTTAAATAGGCATGACTCTATTCTTTGTGTTTCTTTCTGTTTCACTAGGTCAGCAAATCCCGGGCTGCACTTAGGCCGTGGTTCTCTCAGCAGGCCGCCTCTTATTGGCCCTTTCTTGAGGGCCTCCAGTAGGTAATAAGAAGTTATGACCTGGACACCCGCTGCTGCTAGAAGTTCCACATACTGCAAAGTTGAAGGTAATTAGTTGTCATGCTATACCACCCTGGTCTCCACATTAGCAGTGAGGAGTATATGAGCATGTGTGTCTGTGAATAAACTCCTCTCACATTGTCTTTGTCTTAGTGATTTACCTCACGTGTGGGGAAAATGACTAGCAAAGAGCCATTCTGCTGAACCAATATTTATCGCTTTAATCATTTTCTGATTGGCTGTGACAAATGTGTGTATATACATCCTTGCTTGATGTAGCTGTAGGCTTCTGTTCATCTCACAGTGATTAAATTGTAAACAACATTTTGTCTTCTAATATTTGTATAAATTATATGCTTCAGATTGGGGTTGGGAATCTATAATATAATATGTGTGTGTGTGTGTGTGTGTGTGTGTGTGCGCGTGTTTAGTTTTTCTGTTTGTAATTTGTGTAGGTTTCATTTGAACATTGGATGAACATGACATGGCTCACAGATGAAATGAAATCCAAGGTTTGTTTACATTTTAGGAGAGATGAAGTGATGTAGACAGATCCAATAAAATATGAATGTGCAATAACTTGTTTCTCACCAGAACTGCTTTCAGTTTATTTTTTATATGTTGTATCTGTCCTGTTGAAATCTAAATCTTAGCAACCAGCTGCAGAGGACAGTAAATAATTTTTGCAGATATTTTTTACTCTAAAATACTGCAAGAACTGTTAAGGAACCAGAATCTTTAAATGGAACCGGAATCGTTAAATTCCTTATGTTACATTAAATTCCTGTTTCTCCGATCTCAGAACAGATACCTGCTATAAAAAGCTCTTCTCCTGAGGCGGCCTTATACTGCAGCGACAGCAACAGCAGCCGCTGGGTTCTTCTAGTGGCTACTGGTGCAGAGCGGAGTGCACCTGCCCCTCACACAGTCCCACATCTGCTCCCACTCTCTCCAGACAGGAGCTCCAACTGGCAGATGCACACACACACAAAATAAGGAGAACTGTGTGCAGCCGAAGATTGAGACTCAAGGAGAGCAGGCGCATGTTACAAGGTCTGGATGTGGATGTCCTGACTCTTTCTGTTGCCTGAAGTTTTGTTAAACAGGTTTTGTTTGCCTGAAGAGAATAAGCACGGTGTTCCTCTCCGGAAAAAGAAATGGAAAAGCCCTGCAGGACGAATGTTCTCCCCCTCAGTTCTCATTTTTGACCTCCTTTCTCATTTTCACTGTTTCTCAGAGCAACGTTGCTAATGAATGGACTGACCGCATTGTTCAAGTCAGAAAGAAAACTATTTATCTTAGCACGCTCAAAAACACAGAATCTTCTTTGCCTGGAGGCTTTACTTCACAACAGTTCTACACAACACAAAAGGCTACATGTACATTGCAGGATTTAGAGGTAAAATGTGCAATTTCTTCAGTGTTAAAATAATTTCCTAACTATGCATTAGCCGTTCATAGGTTGACTTCCTAAAGGTGGCAAACACTGTGACTCTGTAACTGCTTGTATGCTTGTTAGCATAACCAATTACGTGAGTTTGGGGCGGGACTATCTGTTTGTCCAAACAATACAAGGTAGGTGGGCGGGGCAGGAAGGAGGAGTTGGACTGTAGTTATTGCAGTTCTATTTGATGCTGCTAGTGGCGCAGAAATTATACATCTCACATTTAATGCTCCATTATTTATAGCTTAGCTCAGATTCAATCATTTTGCTATGATGATTTGCACTTCTGCTTGTATGATTTATATCTGATATTAGATCAGTGCCCTAGAAGGACAAACAATTACTAAACGGTAATGTCACCTGCAATACCCACATACACTCATGAATGACAATGTCTTATGTGAGACACTCCACCAAATAAACTAAACAAAATGGTGTCTTTCATAAAGCTAATTTACTGGGCAAGTTGGCTGATAGTTCATCATTAGGTTAAACTGAAGCATCTTCTCAAAAATCAATTACATTTCTGCTGTATTTCGCCCACAATTATCTCCCTTTACTGACCCCCCTCCTCCTGCCCCAAAATGTTCTTCTGTTCACATTGCTCTTAACACATAGACAAAACACATTTTGAGGTCAGTAATCACAGATGAGATCTCTGTAATATCTCAATTGTTTCTCCTAGATAGCAGTGAGATTAAATGGAGAGCAATGGAAAAGGTTCGTGTGAGACTCCTGCAACTCAGATATTTCTCCTGAGAAACCTCACGTCTCCATGTTTCAGCAATGTCACCAGCTGTGTTCAGATTTGACAGGTCTACAAACAAACTTAATTATTATTGAAGATATCAGTATGAACTCAATAATCTTTCAGCAGAACAATCATAGCTGTACGATCTACATTAACTTTACAGCTCTATGCTCAATATATTTCAGCCATTTTTCTCATTTGTATTTCTTTCTTTCTCCCCTAAGCAATATATGGAGCAACATACTTAAATGAAACACAACTAGAAGCACTTATTCAATTCAATTCTTTTGAGCTATGAAAGAAAAAACTTCTAAGCAATACAAATTTTGTAGGAATATATATTAAATTACTCACCCAGGCTGTAATTTCAAATACTACACTCATACGATTTGTTATGCATTTAATTTCAATGATATTGGCATTAATAGGAAGTTGGTCCTCTCACAGCTTCTATTCTTCTGAATAGGTTTTCCGCTAGGTGTTTAGACACATGCATATGTGAAGCAATAATGGTGGGTGCTGGGAACTGGATTATGGTCAGTGTTCCAGTTTGTTCCAATGGAGGTCAAAAGGGGTTCGAGTTTTGCCATGCTGGAGCAGAAACAGCTCTTACCAAGTTGCAATCATACTGTTCTCTATGTAATTGTAAAGTTGCAATCATACTAATTGAATGTAATTGTATGCCCTGTCATTATAGTAAGATTTGTCTGAATAAACATGTCAATTAAAAGCAATATTATATAATAATACATATATGCATGAAACATTATAGTTTTATTGCATCTGCCTTGATTTATACACATACACACACGCATTAAATATTTTACATACACAGTATATACATACATCTAAGGCTCTATAGTTTTGACTTGGTTTTCATTTTATTTAGTGAAGTACCTTAAAGTGCACATCCCCACCCTCCCGCTCAATGCTTCAGTGCCTTCTGTGTAGATCTTTGGAGCGAAACAATCTAAAGCAAAGAAAGCACTAAAAAAAAAAACACTGACAGATGCTGCAGATAATCCAGACACACATAAACTCGGTTCAAAAATGTTAGAGCGAAATACTCTTTCAGCCAGGCAGAGCTTGCTGTGAAAGGCACTTATTTCTTCATTCTATAGAATTCACTAATTTGCCCTCTGAGGAGCATAATATTTAATTTGTCATTGCCTTGATGGAGCATATAAGAAGGAGAAAAGATGAAACGAATAGGGTTTACTCAGCAGGGGCTATCACACAGATAGACCATGACCATAATAGCATCTCTGATGTAGCGTATCAGACCTCAGAAAAGCCTCTATGGGTTTACCTAGATTGCCTGTATGCAAAATCCTTCACTGTGGTCCTAACTTGAACTCTGTTTTTGATATAGAACACTGTTAGCAATTGTCTAACACATATATATATATATTAGTGGTGCACGCTAAGGCAAGTATTATTGTTACTGTTTCTTATTGGATTAAGTATTTATACAGCTCTGTAACCTTGAAGGTGAAGTAAAATTTCTGAGAAACGCTGTTGAAAATCAACACCCGTGCGAGTTGAAAAACAAATTGTTTGCACATAGTCCTGGCTGTGTAGGTGGATTGGACCAATCATCACAGCACTGTAACACTCTTGTAGCCAATCAGCATTAGGGGCATATACACCAGATGCCAGTTTGTGTTTGCATAGCATGTTTGTTATTTTGAGGGCAGCGCAATAAAGGGCTTCTTTATGTATTACATTTCAGCACTTGTCTGAAAGCTACATGTACACATACGTGCATATGTATCTCTTTGAGTTCGTTATTTTGTGTGTGTGTGTGTGGTGTACAGACAGTAATAGGAAACATAGAAGGTTGTTATTTTTCCGCACAGTGTGATATTCTGTCTCTCTCTCCATATGTCCTGCTGGGCCTAACCTGAGGTGTGACTGTTTTGGAGACACTGGGCTGAGACAGTGTCTGGGACTCACACAGAGTTTGCGCTGGTAGGGAACCTGCCTTCAGTCACCCCACAGCGGAGAAAGACAAACAGCCCAGCGCAACATAGTCATCCTTCAGACATCCCATAATCCATCACTGTGCTGTGTTTAAGAGAATGAGAGCACTGTGTTGTAGTCTTCTAATACCTGAATCTACACACACACACTCAGAGGCTCGCACATAAAGACAAAATAATACACAGTCAGCAGCAATGAGATGCACTAAGCTGAAAGATTCAAACTCCACAGTAATTACAGTGAATATACCTGACTATGAGCTTTTCCAGTATCTGTGGTTTATTTCTTTACTTTTTCAACTTTTTTTTTTTTATCGAAAGTGATTATTTTCTTTTAAGCAGTTTTCTGTCCCCGTAAGGGCAAACTTTGCTTTTCAAGATCTATTTCTGCTTGTCTGTGTCCCTTGAATATGAACTAGGGTAGAAATTCTTAGTATTCTTCTTTTGCGATGAGATCCAGCAGAGCTGTTTTGCATATAATAAATATTTTGATACAGTGGGACACTGAAACACGCTAATCAAAAACCAAATATATTTTGTTCTAATGTTCTAATTAATGTAAATGAGTTTTGTGTGTTCAGTGAATCACAAAAACAGTCGTTTCAACTCATGCAAAATCAACAGTGTTTTCTTTGTCAAAAACAAAACAGCATCTCCCTAGAACATTAAGATTGTTTTAAAGGCATTGTGACAGGAACATGTTAAAAAAGACCTTTTTAATGATTGAAAACCACAGCAAGTGGGATGAAGACAAATATAAAAGAGAACAGTCCGGAAAACCTCACAGGTATTGAAATATTTGTTTAGAGATCATATGAGGAAATTTTACTAGATTTCCTGATTCAGTTTGTCAATTAGACTAATAAATCGGTTGAGTAAAGCACAACAAAAGTCAGATGGTTGATGGAAACTTGTGGGAAATGGTGAGAATGATGTTATGCAGTTACATAAATAGTGGTTTTATATGGTTTTATATATA
>JAZGTK010014903.1:0-13495 GCA_036877625.1 Ambastaia sidthimunki
CTTTCTTTCTTTCTTTCTTTCTTTCTTTCTTTCTTTCTTTCTTTCTTTCTTTCTTTCTTTCTTTCTTTCTTTCTTTCTTTCTTTCTTTCTTTCTTTCTTTCTGCTTTTTGGTTCTGAAGTTTTGATTAACTTTCTAACTTTGGCTCTGTTTACATATTGTGTTAAGATTCAATTGTGTTTCTGTACCGAGACGAGACAAACAAATTGAATCACTTATCACACACTTGATATTTCAGCAGAATGTGACATACTTCCTCTGTTGTCATGTCAGTCTAGTGAATTTACTTCCTGTCTAATACTTTAAATATCTGCTGGGATGCCACAGAACATACATGTTATCCTGCCTGATTCTGGTTCCAAGAAGCAGTTTTTGCATTGGCACCTATATGCCTTAAAATGACGTCTAAGTAGGCAACTCACTTTGGTAGAATGCTGTATTGTCCAGCTATGCATGAAGCTGAACTCAGATCAGTGCTTAAGGGTCTGCATGAAATCTCTGGCTGGTGATTGGATGAGGTTGTTTATGTTGTGTTTATATCAGTGTTTCGGGACCGACCGGAAATCCCACCTTCTCACGCCCAGGCTGCGGCTCGTCTGATTTCTCCGGAAAGTTATTCGTACAGTGCCTCCATTCTGAGACTGCTCCGCAACAAAGCCTTCATCCTCCTCGTCATCACTTATGGTAAAAATCTCGTCCAGCGCACAACTTCATCACACCACCCCCACCAATCTGTCTGCATAGCAACACAATAGCACTAGCAGCATTTTTTGCAATTTGGCAATAAAGTGAAGCTTTAGCATTAAATATGAAGCGTTAACCGATTATATGGGTTAGTTACGCACACAAATGCACCAACAGGAAGTTTGTAGCTAATTCATCCTTGCTGAACAATGACACAACTCCAGTCAGTTACAAATATATTTTACTGCCTTCAGATTAATTACACCAAATCAGGCAGACATTTGATGTTACTTTACATTTTTATAGACATTTTTTATGTAAGGATATTCTGTCAGCGTATTTTTTTCACACCCATTGTGCTTCAGCCCTGTTTCTGATTGGCTGCCTGACTTGTCCATCTTTCCTCAGGACTGAACGTTGGCTGTTTCTATGCTGTTGGTACACTTCTCAACCGAATGATCATCGAGCACTATCCTGTAAGTCCCTCCCACTCACTGGCTGACAGTAAAACAGTAAATGAATGTGGAGAATATACAGTATATGATGTTTGCTGTGGTTGGGCAGGGTGAGGAGGTAAACGCGGGCCGGATCGGGCTCACCATCGTGATCGCGGGTATGGTGGGTTCCCTCATCTGCGGTATCTGGTTGGACCGATCCAAAACATACAAGTAAGGCTGGACTTCAGTCTTAACAAACGTGTTTTTGAAATGGCCTTGAGACACAGACAACAGTGGTTAAATATTTGTCATCACAGCGAATTGGTTTTGGAAGATAAGTTTGTTATTGCGTTTTCCCTCCTGTGACTCTGTTTATGTTATAATTTAGTTTGTTTGATCAGGTGTGTTTCTGTTAACCTGAACCTCACTAAACCTCTAACACCCGTCTTCCCCTCCTGGACTTTATTATTATTATTATTATTATGACGTTTATTATTTTTAGAAGAACAGACAACATTTCCATATGTCACAAACACTGAATGTTTGGGTCAGATTGTGTCACCCAGTTGCCCCAGCGTCTATAATTATGTTTGACAGGTACTGATGTCTGAGTATTTAGATGGTGTGGTACATAGATCTGATGTCGTCTGATCTCCACACAGACAGACCACTCTGGCCGTCTATCTGATGTCTCTTCTGGGTTTGGTGCTTTACGCTTCGACGCTAAACCTGGGACACTTGTGGGTCGTGTTTGTTACTGCAGGAACCCTCGGGTAAGAGAAAATCTGGAGTGGATCTGAAATTTTGGGTTTGTGTTTGGTGTAAAATACATCCAAATGTGTTGTAGGTTTTTTATGACGGGATATCTGCCCCTCGGCTTTGAGTTTGCTGTAGAACTGACATATCCAGAGTCTGAGGGAACATCTTCAGGTCTTCTGAACTGCTCTGCACAGGTGAGTGTGTTTGTGTGTCTATTTAAACAGAAATAAAATGGTCTGTTTCATTGTCATATAGCACAGAAATCAGTTTTGAAACTCTAAAGATGGGCAATAGACATGCCAAAATTAACAGTTATTAAGATAATCCTGAAAGGTTTTTTCTCTGTCCTACTGCAGGTATTTGGAATCATCTTCACAATCTGTCAGGGGAAAATTATGGACTCGTATAACACTCTGGCTGGAAATCTCTTCCTCTGTGTCTTCCTGCTTATAGGAACCATCATGACAGGTGCATGATCACAAACTTCAAGTGTTTTTTCCTCTATAAAGCTCATAGTTCAAAAATATGTTTAATTCAGATGTTTACTGTTTAACTTTAGATTCATGAATTTATAATGGTTTCTTTTGAACGTTTCTCATTGGTGAGGCTTACGTTTCTTACAAACCTAATTCTGCACGAGTGACATTATGAAATCTGCTTGTTCTCTAATGTTTCAGTTAATGTATGAGCTATTAAAAGCCCAGAAAACACGACTGTGGAGCAGTTGCCATTGTTTTGAAGTTGTTACAGATGACATTCCTCAGGGTTCAAACAGAGAAGGAAGTGATGTCACTAACCCAACAGTGATCTGAATAAAATATGCAAGTCATGTATGTTTTTTCCATGTTAAATGAAACATGGAAGGTGCAGTTGTTATGGATCAGTTAGGGAATTCCTGCTCAATATTCCACAAATATCCATACAGTAGGAATTGCATGTTGAATCCAGAGTTCCCTTATAAAAACATTATTTATGTACAGAGGTGTTCAGAGGTTATGCATTCATACTGTTTGCAAAATATAAAACCATTTCATTTTTATTAGGACCTGTGCCGTAGGCTACAAAACGATTTTTGATTTTCTTGTGACTCATTAAAACGTCACAGCTGTCCTGTGTGTTTGTCTCATTGTGTTTGTTTATTTTAGGTTGTATTAAAGCAGATCTGCGCAGACAGATGGCAAACCAGCAGGCAAAAACAGCTGTGAGTACCAAACCAAACATATCTGCAAAACAGCCAATGAAACAGTAACACCTGCAGTCTCAGCCATTTTTGCCATGTTTCTGTGTTTTCTTTAACCGTGTGTGTTGACTGGAGCTCCAGTCATTAGTTTAAAGCTGTTTTAAAGTCTCGTGTGTTTTCCATCTCAGCCTTTGTTGTTCCGCATCTACTGTGGACACTGAGTTTCTATTCCGGTGTTGATATTCCAGCACTGTGATTGGATGACACAGAAAGTGCTCAGAGATTCATTGTTTCTATAAATACACCCCATCTTGCTCCCACCTGTCTCTTAACTCATCTTCACACCTCACACCCAACTTCCTGTTTCTGCTTATTTCATTTCCTGTGTTCTAACTTCCTGTTTCCTGTGTCTAAACATCCCTTTTCCTGTGTCCAAACATTCTATTTTTTGTTTGCAGGCAGCAGCGAGCAGATCAGATGTTAAGGATCACAGTGGTGCTTCTCTCCTCCCGTCCACACACATCTGATCGGTCACTCGCTGTCTGACCCGAGCGCTCACATGGGCTCAGGTACTGGCGCCACTAACCAATCAGCTCCTCGGAATCACCCCACTAATGTGACATCATAGCTTATGTACTGATTCAATCGTGCTTTGTGGTTTTCTTGCTTTAATGTATTTGCTTTAAATAAGAGAATAATGTTAGTTGATTTTAGCTTGAACTTGAGCTCTGTATGCAATAATAACGTTTTATTGATTCCGCTTTATTTAATTCATATGAATCAACAGGCGTTCAGCTGGTGTGTGTGAGAGAGACCGACAGGGGCCGCTGTTTCGCATATTTATTACTGTTATATGTTTTGTGTTTATAGATCGACTGCACAAACGTTTGTTATAGTAAATGAGCCAAACACACGCGCACAACTTCATAATGTGTTCACGGAACGGATCTCTTTTAGCGTTTCACATTTAGTTTGAGATTATTTATCTTTATAATGTGAAACTGGTCTTTAATTTCAGCTGAGGCTGAAAATCAGTATTTTTATATTGTGCATCAATCTGATGTATAGTGTGTATTGTGTGTTTGTTTGTGTGTGTTGAGTGTGGGATGAGTGTTTCCTTAAGTGTTACACAGATGTGGGTTTTTTTTGCAATTTGTGTCTGTATGTATGTTATGTTGTACATTTGTCTAATCCAAACTAATCATCTCAGGATATCTTTATACTCTGATCTAATGTATCACAGTTGCTGATTGAAAGTATTCATGTAACATTATCTTTTCTTACAACAAGTGTTTTGAATAATGAAATTCAGAGGAATGCAGAATTTTTACAGTGTTGAATGAATGAGACAGATGATTATTATCTGTTGGTTTCCATTTATGCAGTAATATAAATTATGAGTAACTGTTTCATAAAGCACAACAATTTTCTTGTTTATTTGTATTATGACTTAATGAAAGGTTTGAAAAGTCCAACTGAAGAAATGAAATGAATTAAAAAGACTAAATACTTTGTTTCTAAACACTTTGATTCTGTTATTTTTAATTACACCACAATTACCTTTAAATTACCACAATTTCTGCCAATATTTCTTAGTTACAGTTACAGTAGTTAAACCACCAGTTTGTAGCGTTAATAGTAACTATTGTAACAAGGGCATTTTGGTGGGAACTGTCCATGGTTACCTTGGTACATTGTCTTAAGGAAATCTTAAGGAAAAGTATTTTTATATAGTCTGATATAAAAAGTAGACAAGTCACCAAATGAATATTCATAAATACTTTAATGCAGTGATAATTGCAGAAAAGGTTTCAGCATTTATGATATATGATAAAAAAGACATTTCCATAAAAGCATTTAACGTGAGAATTGTGCATTTCTCAGAGTGTATAATAAAGTAGCAAAATGATTAAAAAAAAACAAACATCAGTAAAGTCCCATAGACATTACAAACAAAGTCAGCTTAATGTTTCCTTATGGACTCTGACCACTTATATTTGCTAAGGCAGGTGCATTTAAAGTATAAATCAGGTGTCAGAAGTTTTATCCTGCGAAACTTCAGCTGGAATCTTTCACAGTCTGTGTTTCCTGTTGTTTAGGTGGAGGTCATTTCTTTGTTTGTTAAATCCACACGTGAGCCTCAACCCAAAGAACCGTTCACAACTCTTGCATCTGTTTGAGTATGCATGATTGAAGCCTGGGGTGATGATGTCATCACCTGCCCGCTGTTCTAAGGCACCACCAGCTGTTTGATTGTCTGCATGTGTTGTTATGGCAACAGGGACACCCGTCAACAGAACAACAATATATCACAGCATTTCAATCAACCTCCACTAAACCACTAAAAGTTTTCAGGAAACAAATGGGCTGAAATTGAACTCTTTGCAATAACTGGTGGGTTTGTCATAAACTATATCTCATAAACGGCATCTCATTTTTTTTTCTCAAAAATGCACAAGCTAGCTATATAAAGTTGTAAACTGCAAAATACAGGCACCTCAGTAGATTGTACCACAAAGAAAGCATTTATAAGCTTGCAAATGGAACGGCCTATTTTAATTAATAACTTAAATCATCATTAATATCATATTTAAATTCATTTCACTTTACATTGAGTTTACAAAGATATATGGAAAATAAATTATTACCTCAGTTATCATATACAACTCTAAAATATTAACATCAGCACCAGATCATTAAGCCAGGAAATCAGGCCGTCTCACTGACCACTATAAAAGAAATTTACATCTCTGAGTTCATTATTGTCCTCGTTTTTAATGAAAACATATTGATGCCTTCATCAGTAAGGACACTTTCCCTCCAAGACGTTTACGGTTATAAAAACCTCTTCATAATAACCACTGATTAATATACAAACATGTACAACATATGTGAATTTATCAGTTATTATGATTGCATTTATCGCGTGGGTCTGTAAAAGATGGTGTATTTTAAACTACCAGTCGCCCCTTTGCTAAGCCCCACCACAGAACGTCCCATAGGAATGAATTAGAAGCTTTAGCTAACAGTGCAGTAACTTAACAATTAAGATTTTAATTTCATTTTTGTAAAAAACAATGTGAACCTTAAAACACAAGAACTCCACAAACCTACGTTAGAAAAAAAGCCAAAAAACTTTGATACAGCAGGCAGCTAAGTTGCTAAAGGTAGCGTTGGTCAGTAACATTTTTAAGACGGGGCATAGCGAAGAGATTAATCATTAAACCGGTAGTTTAATACACTGGTATCTGATACCTCAGTGCCTGAGAGAAACTCATTTCATTATGTAAATATCATGATGTAATACATACTGTATATATGTCATAGGTCTGTGATATGAAAAGCAAAATAGATTTGCAGTGCCAAAGCAAACAGAGGAATTCATTAAGGCAAATTCAGACAGAAATTTTAAATCTTTGTGGTGTTTGACAAACCAATGTGTTAAATGTTTAGTTTTCATCCCTAAATTAAATCGTACGTGTGGAACATTCACGCTTAATGGAAAAAAACATCAGTAAAAACCAACGTTTATCATTTTGTATCCAAAATTTATATTTCTCTCTTTCTTGTTCTTAGAAATGGCTCAATATTGATATTCAGGTAGTAAAACCTGATGTTCAAGCTTTTTGTTTGTTTTTCAGTTCTGTGTGTGACGTTACTGGCCTCTGGATAATTAAGACATCAAACTGTTGAAAATAATGAAAATCCTTCGGCTCTGTCCTAATAACACTGATAACAGCTGTGGGGTTGTAAATCAAACACGAGTTAAACCAGCAGAAAAAGATCCAGAGTTTGTTCTGGAATGTTTGTAAAATCAGCACAAACTCTCAAACACACTTAACTGTGTATCTCATTGCCTAGTAATGCAGGTTGTTTTCTGATAGCTTTCCTAAGGCCTCCACTGTGCTGAGATTTGCTCGTATGTAAAAAAAAAAGTTGGGGAAACATAAGGCAGAAAAATAATCTTAATATTGATATGCAACCTGCTGAAAAAAGTCTCAATTTCCTCCAACACTCCATTCTTGGAATGGCTTTTTCAAAAAAAGGAGAAAAGTCTCTGACCAGCAGCAACTTTCCGGTTTTGGAGCCATATAATTCAGATCTTACAGCGCTGTGTAAAACTCATGTGGGTCCTGAATAGAAGCTGTGGCCTTTCATCTCTGCCCTCTGCCATTTTGAACTTCTTCTCTTGGAAACAGGAAGTTGTACAGTGATGTCACAAGCTGGAACCACCCCAACTGGAGCATGTGATGCTGAGGGAACTGCACAGAAACAGAGAAAAAATAACATGTAAATAATCGCATTATGTAAAAAGTTGCATTTTCAGAATTTGGGGCAACAACTTGAATTGTTTGTGTTGAGCTATTTTAATAACTCTTATTTGATTTGTTCTTCCAAAGCTGAAAGTTTTTTCCAATAAACCCGATTTACAGTGAGGATTTATTGATTTACAATTTTTATTGTAACTGTATATTCCTATAGAAATTTTCAAAACTGTTGTTTTCAAATGAGTGACGAGTGTTTGCCACTAGATGGTGCCGCGGCCTTTAAATCTCTCCTCTTCCCTTTCATTCCAAAGCGTCCAATCAGCGCTAAGACAGCGGGGTTGTGGGCGGGTCTTGTAGTTCAGGCTTGTAGTTCAACGTGCTGCGTAATCGAGATTTCAATGAGCTAGCAAACTTGAACTCAGATGAGCTTGCCACATAACAAATTAAATGTCGTGTTTTTAATTGCTTATACTGGTTTGATGTGTGGAGATCATATATCTGACACACACGCTACTTTACAGGTTGACGTGGAGGTCACGTGTTTGATGACGTGAAGTTTGAGTCAGCGTCTAAATTTAGGCAGGAGTATAAACGCCTTCACATCCACTTTCTAAGACACACGCCACACAGACTACAAAGACTAAAACAGCACATACTGCAAAGGCTTGAGTTATAATTTCTGTCTTATGATATACATGTAATGTTGGCAGCTCTGTATAGTTCTAAACCTATTCTGCCTCTATCAAAACTCAGTTATTTAATTGTATCCTAATTTATTTAATTCATGCTAATTTAAAACACTTTCTCCAAATACAATTTCACATTCAACCTTTACATTTACATAAGGTAGAACACTGTTAAACTCTTCATAAATGGCCTAAATTAATCCCAAGTCACATGTTTTAAAAATAATGTTTATTTAATTATACACCTGCTTTTCATGTGTCTACTATATTGTCTTCTGAATTATCTAAATAAACACTTGTAACATGACCACAAAACAGTGTAATGATGCCACCAACTGTCATGTGACTTTACTTTCAAACCCTGATAAATCATGTTGTTAAACAAGTGATTCTGGTAATGCTAACTAAAACACTCTAAAAGGTGATACAGTAATAAACAGAGCTTTAGAAATGCTAAACCAATAATGATGTCATTGCTTCCTTTCTGGATTTGCATATTCTTTACAGCAGTAACAACAGACAGTGATGTCACTGCACATCGTGACAGTAACCACCGAAACCACAGTCTCGGTCAAAACACCTGTCTACCTTGTTTATCCTCTCGAATCACATGCCTGCATTTGAATCTGAACTAGTCTGATCTGACATCATTCTTACCAGCTGAAGATGTTCGTGCTGAAACCGATCGCCCATCTCGCGTAATTTACGTCCAATCCGAACTTCCGCGCTGATTCCTGCCTCGTGTTCGTTGTCTCTGTCTTCTGGCCTCCGTTCCTCCACCGCCCTCTCTTCTGAGTTTTGTGTGGCATCTGGGACGGGTTCGAACAGGGCGGGAAAGTGTGCACGAAATCCAGCATTGCCTTCAGGATGAAAACAAAGTTTATGGAAGATTAACTTTTAAATGTTGTAACTACATGAAATGATCAAATCTGATAGTTCCGCCTCCTGATGCTGATTGGTCAGTGGCTGTTATTTATTTAAAATAAAGCACAGCTGTGACCTCGTTGCTGTGCTAATATTTGTATCACTACGCAGCACCTATAGGGTTTAATATGTTCTATAGGAAGATTGGCATTTAATGATTATACTTTAAAAAAAGTTAAACATTTGCGTCTTTAATATTTAATTTATGTGGTAACCACTTCAAAAAAAGCAATACGGCACTTGAGGCTGTGTCATTGTTATTTAGCTTAAGACTGTTGTTAGACATGAAACGAAGCTGCTATTTTCTATGTTAGAAAAAGTCCTTCATAAGGTTAACATTGTTAAAGATTAAAACAATTCCTGGGGGCAAAATATTATTATAAAGTTAATTTCTAACATTGACTTAAACTTTGCCAAATTTGTGTTTGTTTATAATACAGTTCCATGCACACGGATAAACATTACGTTTTCCTACCGTGGAAAATTGTTCTTGGTTCCTCTGGGACCCCAGTGGCCGTCGTAAGTGACGCAAAGCCCCCAGTTCCACAATGAGCTCTGTACGCAGTCCTGGTCTCCACATCTCCACAGTGAGATGGTGCATCTCTTTCAGAACTCTGGAATGGTGCCATATCTCCGGTTCTCGACGAATTCAAAGTCTGTGTAGATCTGTTTTCAAACCGTTCGTGTCTGGTAGGAGTTTGGCCACGTGGAGCGCTGTTCTCTGTGCTCTGGGGTCTCAGTGGTGTTTCACGGTGGTGAGGAAGCTGTTCCTCTTCATCATCCTCCATCAGCAGCCCCAAAACCCCCTGAAAACAGCACACAATGTCCCTCATTCGATCAGAAGGACCCTCAGTCGCTGTTTGTGTTGTGGATGCAGGTTTTCTTATATTTTTAGATTCCACAATCCTCTATACAACAAGACCCCCCCAACCCTAAACGTATCATATATGTGCCTAAACCTACATTCACACAAACACACAACCAAATGACCGATCTAAGGTCTGTATTTTTGTTTGGTCTAACAATAAACATTTAAGATCTGTCAGTAGATCAGCATAAAAGTGCAACTTCTAGAATAACTGTTGTGAGATCGGAAAGATAAGCAGATCACAAACAAAACCACTAAAGCATTAAACAGAAGCATTTTGAGGGAGTCACATACAAATTCAGATTCAGGCCTCTGCTCAACTGCTGTTTTCCATCAAACAAACTGATGCCATTCAAATCTGCCCCATCAAAACAAATCTGTTATGATGAACAGAAAATTGCTATGTAAATTATAACAGATGCTTTAAAAAGAAAATGGTTTCATAGTGGGAGGTGAACTCAGTAAAACAGACGTAATAGGAACAAGAGTTCATGCACAGACATGTATCGTGTTTACGGTGCATGAGTGATACCGTCAACAACATCTAGGATAATAAAAACCCATGCAACTGATTTATGGGTTGATCTGATATGATCTGGGATGCAATTCGGAGAGATTTCTGAGGAATTGTAATATTAACAAATGGCAATAAATGAGAAATGCGATCTTGACATAAAACAAAAGAAAAAACACATACAACACCGGCACAGGAAATTTAACGCCACTTTTACAGAAATGTGCTTGAATTGTTTAGAAAGACAAATAAACATCAGAACAAACGTTTGGTGTAAAACTAGTAATGAGAATCATGTTGTATATTGTCTGTTCTGTAATTTAACTCTTTAGTTTCACATTATTATTTGTACTGACCAAAACCATAGAAAGAGATTAAATGAAGAAAAGTCACATAAACCAGGGAAACTCACCGCCAATGTGTCTGTCAGTGCTGTTTTTATTGCGTGAACTTTTTTAGTAATGTTGTAATCCGTATTCACTCCTCGACATGTTTGTGTTTACTAACACTGACTCGCTCCGCTTTCATTCTGCGCTTTCAGCTCCACTTGTTTGTATTGAACGCAAGTTCCGCCAAAGCCACGCCCACCCGTTGTGACATCACAGGATAAGGTAATTTCTCGTGAAGGGGCGGGGCGTCTTTCTGTGTTGTTGATGCCCGAGGGAAAAGGTCAGTTTAGGGTTTGTGATGAATTGATATCTTTTTAAATACAGACGGATAAACAGGTTGAATTTTCATCAGATTTAAAGTTTTAACACTCAAACGTATCTCTGTAATGTTTAATAGGAATCAGATTTTAATTTTGATGTTGTATAGATGGAATAGCTTTAACAAAGTTATAAGGACATTATAAAGGCAGCCCTGTTTTTATAGTTGTTTCTAACCCTATAAGATAAATAGACTGCTTCAGTAATATATCTTCTAAAATTTGACATTTTGTTGTTATCTCACCCTCATGTTGTTTCACACCATATGACTCTCTTTGAAGAACCTTCACACAGCTCTGCAACATAATCTTTTAAACTCATAAAAGTACCATAACAGTTCTACAAATGACATATTTTAAACAGATTATATAACAGAGTTCCTATTTTGCACCATTTCAATTTACATGTAGTAAACTGACATGTAGTGTGTCATAAAATTACACATACATGCAAATTGATTTGCCACTTTTCCCTTCTTAAATGTTTTTCATTTTTCCGAACGGTTGTAACACATTTCCATTTCTTCCTATTTCAATTCAAGTGCACTTGTTATTAATGGGCGGTGAGTCACCTGCATATCACATGAATGTCTTCCTGTTCTCACTCGTTTGCGATGACATCATCTGTTCTGGCAGCCGTCGCGCTCAGCATTCCTGCAGTCTGTTGCTGCAGTTTTGAGCCGTGAGGCTGCAACGGGCATCATGCAGATTAATTAGTGCACTAGAAAACTCTGAAAAGAAAGTGTAAGAACGGTTGTTAGAAAAAGCTTTAAGAAAGTGTGAAGATCTGTCTGGTTCTTTAAAGGCAACTTAAAAACTAGTCAGTACAGGCCGACACAATGCTGGCAGGGATTTCTGTGGTCTAGAAAGTGTAGATTTGGATGGTTTTAGAGAAGCAAGAAGCAAATCACAGACTAGAAAAAGTGGATTGAAATAGACTCAAAGTGACTCTGTTTCTACGGTAACTGTGGATGGGGAGGTACAGGAGATGAGAACCGAGGCAAAACAAATGCTGGCTCTGCCTCCGTGGCAACAGCTATATCATTGGTTCTTGTTTCATAGTAAAGATCTGTTAAAAAAAATAAAAACACAAGAGGCCCAAGAGACACCTCCCTCACAACTGCATGTTGCATCAGAAAGATCCTACAAGAGGAAGAACTAAACACACACAAATCACATGCTCCACTTCGTTCTGCAGCCCCTCCCACCCCTTCGCTCTCCCGCCAAAACATATCAGCACCTAAATCCTGCCTAGAAACCAAACAGCTGACTTCTGCTTCACTGTGATTGGTGCAGCTCCCTAGCAACGGCGTGTGTTTATTCAGCCAATCAGGCGCTGAGTTTTCTCCACTTTCAACCAATGGCAGGAAGTCCTGGCTAACCAAGGCAGAAACAGTGACTTGGTAACTGACCGGCAGAACAGAAACCAACTCTGATTAGTGGGATCTGTGCTCACACCTCATTGGCTGCTCATTACGATCTCCCAGTCATTCATATATTCTGTAGCTGCTCTCTTTTGGCCCAAAGGGATACACCCACAACAGAAGGTCAATTTCTCTTCATCCTGATTGGCTAAGCAGCAACAAGGACTCCTAGTAACAAACCACAATTGCTAAAACAGGGTGTGGTTAGACTTCTGTCAATCATCCAAATGCTGGCCAAACATGATGTTGTTGCTGCCGTTCTTCTCTTAGTAAGATTATGTATGACAAACAGGCATTCATTAACTAAAAACCACACGCTTTTTACCTGTAATATCTCTAAATAAATCCTAAAATTCTAAAGCCATCAGAATAGTGTTGTAATACAAAATTGCATAAATGCTTAATTAAATAAACAAATTTATGGCAACATTGAGTTTTTCAAGAGTCTGTCTTTTAATGAGACTTTTTCATGGACAGTTATGTAACCTTGTGTTTGTATTTTAATGTATTTTTGTCACTAAATTTGATTTTTACAAAACATAGTACTACATCACTACCCCTTTAAAATATGTGCATTATCACAACCTTTGCAAACATTTAGTGTAATTTTTGTGCAACATCTGTTGGGCATCTCGCATTAAAATTTACACTTTGTTTGTGTTTATTAACTATGTTTTAATGGCCTTACAGGAATTTTACAATAAATGTTTATTTTCTACTAACTATTTTCTTAACTATAAATTACAGCTTAATGTTTGCGAAGATCTGAGCTTTTCATCTTTTTGTCCAGAAAGTATTCACAAGTCCCACTATTGTATGTTGTTAGATGTTTAAACTTGAATCAGATCTGTATATAATTGTGATAATAATTCGTGAGTCCCAGACAAACGACTGCATGACAAATAAGGTGTGACATCATAACCCCAAGACTGCATGACATCATCCTTCAGAAAACATTTGAATGTGTCAAATTTGAATCTGAAGGGACTGACAGAAAACTGTTTTAGAAATCAGGACATGCGGTTTAACACAAAGTGTGACGGCAAA
>JAZGTK010014904.1:0-13495 GCA_036877625.1 Ambastaia sidthimunki
GCAGGTGGGGGGCGGGGAGGTCTGTGGCCGGACGACAGGCGCGAAGGCGCTCTTCTGTTTGACTGCAGAGATCATATGGACAGGAGAGAATGAAAAAGGGCCCGCAGACAGAGAAATGGAAGTAGGGATGGATGAAGATAAGGAAGAAGAGCAGACATGAGGTTCCAATAGAGGGCTGGAGGGGGTGACTGAAACACACACACACACAAAGACACACATGCGCACACACACAAAATGCCAGTGAGTGAGCAGGTGGTTAATGAGGTGGGTCATGCTGATTGTTAGAGGGTTAATTGAAGGGGAGGGGCTATGGCAAAGTGATGCATTATGGGAATGAAAAATTATGCTACCTGCATGGCAAAGTTGATCCATAACTCTTGAAGAGGATATATTTAGGTCATTGTACTCCTCATTTGGCACTAGTTTTCTGCAGTTTGCAGAAACACCAACATAAAACCATTTTCTTTTTTGACACACTCACACGTAAAGCATGCCAGAAGACGTTATCAAAACATCTAATATGCGGCCAACAGCATGCTTTGAGAGGTAGACAGGAATTAGAAACCATGGTAAACTAGCCAACATCTTATAGCAGCTTGGTGCTGTATTACAAAACAATCTTGAGCAGAAAGCAGCTTTCACACCAACTAGAGTAAACCCACAAATTTTGTCAATGAAATTCCAATTGAAAACTCTTGCCAACTTGTTTCCTATTTTTATAATGAATGGAAAGCAAACCTGCCCTGAAAAAGCTTTGCACAAAGCACAGACTGCCAAACAAGTGCCAATCACACAGAATACAGCTGCAGCGTATTGAATATATGAACAATCTACGAGTAACTTCGGTATATAAAACTAATTCAGCCGGAGACCTGGAGCCTTTTATTTTTTCCCAAATGCACCTGGTGCAGTAGCAGACGTGTCTACATGAAGGTGCAGACCATAAGCTGACTATCCCGACTGCAGTAAGAAAGCGTGTGACGGAGTGAGTAAGAGGTATGGAGGAGCTGTTAAATTGTTAGACATGAAAAAAGATGGAAAACATGGGCGTGTGTGGAGTTAGTTCTGATGGAGACATTTACAGTGCATGGAACGTTCACAGAGCAGACAGACAAAACCGTTTCCCCTCACAAAACGCAAGACAAACAAATAACCTCAATGTTTTTGCACACATTAGCACTGAGATGCCACATAAGAGTTTGGGCCCGGCTCCTGGGAGGGACCAGGCATGGTCCATCCAATCATAAGCTTGGCACTCTGGCAACCATACCACCACCCTCCCCCAACTATCTGTTCCACCCAGAAGTTTCTATGGCCCACCTTGCATCTACTAGAGCCAGGCCTGACTGAGTTGCTTTCTGTTGTAATATCTGTTGTGATTTTTAAAACCACAGGTGGAGCTTTAAGACTAACAATAGTTAAATTCATCTGAGATGGATACCAACTAATCAAAATCCAAAACATCCTATTATGAGTTTACCATGAGAATTAACCACCCTGCTGAAATGACCAGCTTGGATCAGCATAAATCTCCAGCTTGGTTTATGCTGGTTGAGTGAGTGTAACCATGAAGTTCCAGTGACAAGTCTTGTAATTAAAGCTGGTTGACCGCGAAAGCAGTGCTAGTTAAGCGTCTAATTAAGGACATTTAGCATTCAAAACTCAACACATGCTGGTCTTTTTCAACAGGGAAACAGCAGGACCTCTTATCATACAGTGAAGCTGACCATAAGGAGACTCACTTGCGTAAGGAGAGTTGGCTGCAGAGCCGTTGAGGAAGCTGGGGGATCCAGGAACGCCCAGGTTGGTCATTCCTGCTGCTCCATATCCGTTCATAGTGGAGGTGATAGTGTTGTAGTTAGACTGCTGGGGTGTGGAGCTTGGCACGTAGCCCCGAGGAGACACGCTATTTGAGTTACGAGAGTAACCTGGAATGCAAGACACAGTAACAGGTCAAAACTCCTGTTGAAGCTTTTGCTTCAAATATAAACCACATAAGCAAAGTGAAATATTATGAGTTTTCACACAAAGATGTTAGATGTGATTTGTAGATGTTGCCGTTGGACTAACGCATGTCTGTAGCATGCTGGGTTTGTGTTTCCTGCGGGTGGGATCTTTGGTAAGTGTGAGAAAATCTAAAAGACGTCCGGCTGTTGTTTTTAAAGCATTTAGTACAGCAGTCAAGCAAAACTTTGTTTATGTTCCCATAAGTAGCAGCAGAACTCAAAGTCAAAGCAGCCACATACTTCTAGGTACTTCCTAGAGTTTAACTTTCTTTCTCTCTTTTCCTTTCAATTTCTCTTTGTTTGATCTTTACCCAGTGTTCTGATAATGGCTGCTCAAAACTCAACAGGAAGTGGAGAGAGTTTTAAATGCACCACTTGACATTCATCCTTGTTCACTTTCTGGGTCTAAAGCCAAAATTCTCAGATCAGATTAAAGGTCAGTGGAGAGTGACAGGATAATAGGGAAAACATTAAAGGAATGTTTCTTGTTCAAAAGTTAAAGTTAATTACCACACAAATGTTTTTATAATATTGAAATACATAAATATAGGCTTGTTTACACATGGTTATGACAAAAGATCGAATATAACTATACACAGGAAAGGTCAGTAAGCGATTCTATGATTTTGTACGGGAATACAACACATGGTGCACAATACTGTTTGTTGGCAGAACGCTGATGTCGGTTAAGCCGAGTGTTTGTGTAAGAATTTTACCAAATAAACTGCATTCCTATGTGGTTTGATGAGCTGCAGGAAAGAGGTGGTGTTTGCTATAAACGAGTTTGCAACTTGTAATTATAACTTGAAACAATAATTAGTTTGATAAATGAACGTGAGGAACAGAGTAACTGAATTAAAACCTGCTGAAGTTTCACTGCATGCGAGCATGAAGTATGAAATGTAATATTTGTATAATGGCTAACAGCCCTTTCCCATGACCTAACGCATAACTGTAGGTGTTCCCTTCCTGCATGAATGAGGAAAACAGATGAGTGGAGAAAAGATGAGTGTTAGGAAGAGAGAAAACAGAGGGGCGTCAGGGGAGTGAGAGTTTCTCTGCCTTGCTGGTTCTCTCTCTGAAAGGAGGAGAGTGATCTGTTCATCTTACATCCATTCCCACTTCCTGTCTGTGTGTGACAGTGCTGGTGGGTGAGGGGAAACATGGCTTGATGCTGCAGATATTGAAAACACACTTGTGTGTTGAATTGCTCACACGCATGCACACGAGATGCATGTCATGATCAACCAAAGGTCAGAAATTACTGTATGAACTTGAACGTTTCTTGTCAAAATCTTTCAAATGAAAATTGCCTGCCCTGTGCTAGCAACATTATTTTATAGCGCTATTCTCCCACTGTATGCCAACACATGTCCAAGATGTTGTCTTGAACTTCCATAGGAGACAAAAATAGCAACAAATATGATACATTGTATATATTTGGTATTTGGACGAGCTATAAAAATACATTTATTATTTCAGGTGAAAAGTCTTATCTCAGGAGTGACAGGTATATTTTTTAAGTTTGGGTTTTCCCTGGGAATTTGAACCCATGACCTACAGGAAGTACAAATCTAATTAAGAACTCCATCAACTAAGAAAGAAAACAACCGTTTTTTCCCCTAGCACTCAGAACACAATATCAGCAGTTCCATCTAGCTTCAAAGCACCGAGTGCATGAATTCTGTGCTCAACACCAAAATCTGTCTTTGCATCTGCAAACGACATGTTTCATTCCTGTAATGCTGTAATTTCTGTAATTCTGATCCTCCCATCTTGTTCACAGTCTGCACCCCTCACACTTCTCTCTGGAATGACAGGAAGTGTGTACACACACAGACACACTTGTGTCGTTCCTCCGAGCAGGTGACTGTGAGTGGCAGTTTTGAGCGCTGTGGGTGACAGGCTTGCCAAAACACAGCCATGTGATCATCATGTAGAGAAAGCTGCTGGCCTGGGGCTGTGGGTGGGTGTGAAGCTCACCAAGAGACAGCTGAACAGATCCAGACGTAGACTCACAGATCATGTGACTAAATCTGCGTGTGTTAAGGTTTCCAAGCAACTCTGTTGAACTATGTTCTTTTGAAACTGGCACTAGATGTAACTGCATGTGTGATATGGGGTGGAGCTACCAACCGGTTGATTTTAGACATTGCACATACATTGTCTCCACCAACCTTGGTCTCCCTGCGAGGCCTCAGAAATGTTGACTGCAAGCTGGCTGCTGAAGGAATTGACTCCCATCATGCCTGAGTGAGCGCTGGAGCCCGTCAGTGAGGGCAGCTGGTTGTGGCTCCGTGGCACGCTGTACAGCGCCTCTGTGAGGTCTGCGGCACGCTTCAGAATGATCTCCTGATCACGAGATAATGTCACAGAGAAGAAGGTCATGAAGTGAACAGAGTGGAGCTAAATGCAATGCTCAGTAACCAGTCTAAATGTACACTTTGTACACAAAACACTTGATGTTTTATGTTGTGCGTATAAAAAAACGTTGTGTTTTTGTAAATACCTGATTGTTATGTGGCATGCCATACAGCGCCTCCACCAGGTCTGCAGCTCGCTTCAGCAGGACCTCCTACAACACACACAAACACACATATACGCATTTATACTCCACCTTTGGTGCTGTGATAAATAAAATTTTCAAACACAATGAAGCATCATAACGATTATAATCACACTGATAAATTCAAGTAATGGTTTTTTGCTTTCACTGAGTAATGTGCTACAGACCAAATTTGTGATGAGACGGGCAGAAAAAGAATCGGTCTGAATCTCATTTACACCAACCTGTCACACACACACACACACACACACACACACATATGTACTGAACACACATTCAACCTGTGCCAAATCACACAAGCACTGATCCTGTGCTGAGATCTGTTCAGAGTACACACATACGACACACACACAACACACACACACATATGTTCTGCCGTCATTCATCACACGGTGCGTGTGACTGCAGGTTTGCGTGTATGCGTGTTATTTTGTAGTGTTTCTGTGTAAGTCACACATCTCCTCTGGCCCACAGACGCTCATTCTGGTCTCACCAAGAGCACCAAACATGACACAAGCACTTTAAAACACCTTTTAAAACATCTCGTGCATAATCACTCTGCATCTGCTCCATCTGTACTGAATTTATTTCTCATGTTTCTCATTTTTGTCTCCTCTCTTTCCCTTCTACATCATAGGTGGAAGTTACAAATCACTAACATCGCCCAAATGTTCACCTCTGTTACCTCCTTTAAAAATCAACATAAAAAACATGAAAGTAAAATTGACCCCATTTGAGTTCATAAAATGTTTTTAATTTCACTTGTTTTAAACAGTCCTGGTGTATAACTAATAATAATAAATATAATATGTTTCTGGGTCATAAACTATGTGTACATAATATTTATAGAAATAGCTATTTGAAAAAAGCGGCATTTAAAAAAAAAACGTTAGATACACTATTGATGCCAAGATCATTGGTGTGATTATTAGGGAACACACAAACTTGTAAAATATATACTGTGAACATACCGTAAGTCTCTTTGGGTAAAAGTGTCAGTCAAATGTAAATGTAAGTGGTGTTGTCTTTAGTAAACATAACAGCTAGTATAAAGATAATTGTTTGCTCACGTCTATAGTTTTTTCTCATGCATACACACATTTAGAGAGAGAGAGAAAGAGTGAGAGAGAGGGGAGTGTGGGGTGGGTGAGACAGAAGTCAGAGCTGGTATTATGGCAACCTCTACTGGATCTCCCTGGGGTATTACACTGAGACAAGGTGTGGGCCTATCACACACGGGCACATATGCGTGTATGTGCACACATTTACTTCTATCTATCTAAATGGGGACCTTCCATAGACTTCTGTTTTTATACACAGCTAGTTATAAGTACTATAACCTAACAGTAACCCACACTCTAACACTTTTTGCATTTTTACAATTAAAAAAAAAACTTTGTTTACTATATTTTTATAGTGTTATTTTACAAATGAAGATGTACCATAAAGGAGGGTTTGATTAGTTTTGTCTCACTTTTGGGTACAAATTTGTCCCCAATCTAAGGTTAAGTAAACCAACAAACAAACACACACACACACACACACACACTCTTTACATGAAAGGCAGATAAAAGTAGAGAGTCAAAAGACTGACCCAGAGAACTACACATACAGTTCATATGAGGAAGACATGATGAAATGACCAGCAAAATCCCAGACTGGAAACAGAAAGCAGGACAGAAAGGAAATGGCAGAGAATCTGTAAATCTCGTAATGAGTGGAGAAAGAGAAATAGGAATGAGCAGAGAGAGGAGCTGGGAAAAAAAAGGAGGAGAAAAAGAGAAATTAGGAGAGAGGGAGTTGTTTTCTACCTCAAGAGGCACCAGCTAAGAGGCAGATGGGGTCACCTGCAAACCTATTATTACTGTACTGTGAGAGCAACAGCCTGTCTCTGTACACACACATAAACACACGCGCACACACACACACACGCACACACTTATAACAACACATTTGGTATTTCGGATAAAATGTTCCAGACCATTTTTTTCAGATTTGCATAAAAAGTACATTTTGTCCCTAAAAATATAACAGAGTTCATAATGGAAAATCAGCTTGCAGATTATTGATATTTATAAATCTTGTAATCATTAGCAGCCCTTTCGTGTGCTAAATATGGCTCTTTAACTGCTCTACGCCAGGCCGCGAGGCCTCTGCGAAACATGCCAAGAAAGTCAGAAACTTTATTGGTGATTTCATAAACACACTGTGTGAAGACTCACATTTTTGAGGAAACTTACAGTGAGACTCAGATTAGAGATACAGGCTGTGGAAACCACCAACTACTGTAATGTTCTGTTGACCATTAACAGCACATCTGGGACTGTGTTTGCGTGGTTGTGAACATACACACATACATATGAGGATCGGGGGGGCATGTGGAGGTGGGGGGCATAAAGCTTCCTCCTCCTCATCCTCATTTACTTGCATTTCCCACGACAAAATATGACCTTAGGACTAACAGTCATCCCCCAGCCAATCAGCTACGAGCAATAACGATCCTCACAGATGGCTCAAGTCAATGACAAACGGGGAGAGAGAGAAAGTCTATGTGCTTTGTTGTTCTCATCTTTTTAATGTGTTCATTTAAAATATACTGCATATTAGTAGCACTATTATTAGTAGCATTATCAGAATGAAACATATAAACAATATAAAAGACAAGACAGCATCTTAAAAACACACAAAAATACCTACACCTATGCTTAAACACACACGTTGACTTATTTATCTAAATGGGGACATTTTAAAGACTATGGGAACATTTTAAAGGCTAAAAATCTATTGTTTTTATACACAGATAGTTATAAACACTATAACCTAACCCACACTCGAACCCTAACAGAAAACTTTCTGCATTTTTACAATTTAATGAAAAAATAAACTTTGTTAACTTTAATTTACTATATTATTATAGTATTTTACAAATGCCACATAAACAGCCTTATATTACTATATTAAAAAAAAGATGATTTGAATAATATGATAAATGCTTTATATTTACAGGTACATATTTACAGGTACACAAGTGTTTTTAGTGTCTGTATAATTTATATTTTTAAACTGACCCTCCCTGTCTCAGCCCATCTGTATGTGTCTCCACAGTTTGGTTCTCTCCTGCTCTTTTACCCGATACTGCCCAACTATGGGGCTCTTTTTCCAGGCAGCTACCCCGCTGCACAGTTACCCGTGTCCGGCCCCAGCCGTCCAGCCTGTCTCTGATTCGACAGAATTCTGCTATCCCACCCAGTGGGCAACCTGTCACCAACACAGCTTTGGCACTGGGAGCATACCTCTCTCTCTCTCTCTCTCTCTCTCTCTCTCTCTCTCTCTCTCTCTCTTTCTTTCTCGTACCCTCCCTCTCCTTTGCTCTCCTGTCCCCTCTTCCCTCTGGCCGCAGCTCAGTTCATTAATCTCCATTATAAAACAGAAGTTAGTTAATGTCTCTCATGCTTGCTGGCTACGACAGCCTGCCATGGGCCCTTTGGCACAACATGAAGACACACAAATGCACTTATGCAAACACACACACACACACACACACACACACACTTGCTTAGCTATTTAAGTGCCCTCAAAGAAATCATTATATGCATTCACATGTACAAGTGCAGACACACTGATGACTAATGCATCACTATTTGTATATCCACTATAATAGATCTGTATTACATAACATGTGTGTGTATTCTGGTGTGTGTGTGTGTATCTATGTTTTGTGCATGAACGTGTGCTTTTATGATGGAACAATAAATAAATCACTAGGCTATAGATGAAGTGAGACAGCAGTATGTGTCTCAGTAGCTGACCCAAAAGTGTCAACATGCTTTTTCTAGACACTTGTTCACTCGACAAAATCCCACCTGAACCATTGTCTTATATTCTATGCATGTGATGTTCTTTCTTATTTTACAGTAAATGTGTTTATATGTTTGTACTTTAACTGTTCGTACCAAATATAAGGGTTGTGATAACATATTTAAAGTATTTTGTTTGTTTCATCTCAGTGTCTGTGTGTGAGAGTTGTAGTGTGTGGTTTACTGTTATAGTATTATGTGTAATCAGAACTGTGAGCACTTTAACACTGCTCTGAGTTCAGTCCTGATCAATATCCTAATGCACAGTGTCTCATTTATCACTAACAACATCGCTTATCGGCACTCTACAGGCCTCCTTTCCCATCTCTCCTTTCCTCCTCTCCCACCCTCTCCTCCTCTCATCTTCTCCGTAACTCCCATCCCCTCCTCTCACCTGCTGCTGCTTCTACTGCTACAATAAATGACAAAAAAATCTACTACTACAATAAATGCAAGTTTCGTTTTTTTAAGCAAAGCAATTTTGGTAAACCTGTAAAATTTAAACAGGAAAGAGTTTCATTTCAGAAATATAAATGATGTCTAGACTCAAAAAAGGAGCAAGTGAGCGAGAGAAAGAGGGAGAGAGAGAGAGAGAGAGAGAGAGAGAGAGAGGGAAAGAGGGAGAGAGAATAAAATGATTTCAAACAGCCACAAGGTGAATAGACTGTACAGTTGCGCTCTGTGGACTTAGCTTTACTTCATTATTTATGTGCTGTCTACAGAAGCACCTCTGGCTACTTTACACTCGTACCCTTCACATTCTGTACAAACTATTTCACATCACACTTTCTCTGTCAAAACAAAAAGTCTCGCACATTCCCTCTCAAATTAAGTCTGCCAGCACAAATCAGTGCACGTTCCCTGTAGTCGAGGTGCTCTATAACCTCAATATAACTTCAAGGCTCAATACCTACTCTGTTAAACCCCTAATGAAATGCAATCAATGATTGATAAGGTGGCAGTTGCCCTCCAGTAGGACCCACTGATGATTACAGCCAGTCGGCTTGAGCATCTGACCCCGCTTTGAGATCTAGAGGTGTACCACCTGGCCCTGAGAGAGACAGGTACTGGGCCTTATGTCTTATTAGCTGACTGTCGAGGTGTAAAGATCTGCAGCCTGCCAGGCATACAATTAGTCATCCTGTGATCTTTATTACTCTAGAGTGGTGGTCTTTCTTAGAGCAACCCCACTTTTACACCCTCCCTTTCTCACCCAGGAGCCCCAGGCAATGCTGGGGATCAGGTGATAGGACCTTATGTAGAGTCCCTTGCGACACAGGTTGAGGACGTAGCTGGAGGACAGGCAGGTCCCTCTTGTGCTACCAAGAAGACTGTGAGAGATCTTCTGCTGGAGAATGATAGAACTGGCCCACTGTGTCACCCCTGGTTGCTTTATACACTATTGAAAATAAAGGTTTTCCAATGGTTCGTTGTAGTACCTTTAAAAACATTTTTTTGAGAATTTAATTTTTTATTGTACAACTATATGATCTATGTGAACTCTATAAGGATTAAAAAATATTGATGTTGATGAGTACTTCAGATTATTGTACACTGATGACTTTCACAAGAGTAACATTTTTTAAAGATTTTCTCTAGGAAAGAAAAATCTAAGTTTCTCTCTTGCTACCCAATTTGTCATTTTGGTAACTCTAGCACAGTTAGTCAAACATTAACTATCTTGAACTATCCAAGCATTTTTGTGATCTTAAAGTATATAAATCTACAAATAATGACAGTGTTTATGTTCTATCATTTATATTTTGTTTCTGGGTTCTTAAACATCAGTACAAAGATGTTTACAAAAGAACGAAGGAATAATCATTAAAAGTTCCTAAAAATAGTTTTTCTTTTGCATCAGGCTACAAAATCCATTTTGGTTCAAACAAGAACCTATTTTAGGGGACAGGCTGGTATGGGTTCTATCATGAGGTGCACTCAATGCAGTGTGCAAGTTGTTCTTTACCCTTCTGAGTGTTCTAGATCAGCTTAACTCATGCCTGTGTATTAATCTCCTCAGTCCACCTACCAAAAGGAAGAGAGTATTTGTTGTGCTGCTTTAAGATGCTGCGTTCCTCAGTTTTTCCTTTCCACAGATCTCTACACTAGAGGATCACAGCATGAATTTATCTCAAGATTTTCTGCCCCCCGCTGTCTGTGTCAGGCTGAGTGTGTGTGTGTGGCTAGATGGGTCACAACAAGTAGCACAGTCTCTGCAGTTCATTCAACACAGGTAACAAGGTGATTCTGTTTGACTCTAGATTGTCCCAGCTCTCGACTCTCTAGCCCTGAAGGCTGTCTCCCGACAAGCCAGTTTCTATCTTCCTTTCTGTATTTTTTGCCTGAGTTTTCCCCATGCTTTCTTTCCAGGGGCTCAATTATGGGAGGATGGTTCTCAAGCGCCCGGCGAGAGCAGATCAGCTGACCCGGGAGAGCAAGCCATCCGACAGGTCCCCTAACAATGATAAATCACATACACACATTGGGGCTGGTGAGCAGCGGTCTACCACACACACATACACAATGTTACAGCAACAACCTGCCACTGGCACACACATATACACACTTAATATACTAATAAAGAACAACTGATAAAGTAGAATGTGCCGACATGCCAATGCAGAGGAAGTCAACAGATCCGCTTTCAAGAAGACACAGGAGTTTATTCAGGGCATACAGGGCAGATTGGGGCTAGTTGTCACACAGTAAGTTGTCACAGGAGATTAATGTATCTTAATCAGGAGCCTAACTAACTACTAAAGTTTAGGTCAAATGTCCAGTTATAACACTGGTTACTCTATAACACTTAAAAAAATTGCAGTATGTTGGCTATAGTTCTTGGGTAAACAAATGAACACGATAAACTGGTTTGTGTTGGAAATATAATCCGTTGCTAAGAGAGACCACAGTTTAAAGTTTCTAGGACACACTATAATTCAGGTGTCCAAAAGAGTGGATCTCACAGGTTGTTAACCTCCTGGCAACCTGGGAGTGTCTGTGAACATGTGTACCGAATGCCAGGGAGAAATAAAGAGGAGGACCCTGAATCATGTCCATATTCCTGATCTATCTGCACAGAAAGGTGCTCACGGCCAAACCCGGGACTGGAAATGAAATTAGAGATAAACTTGACATATGCCTGGCCACAGCAAAGATCGCCAGGCAAGCACAGCTGGGTTTCTAAATACTGAGGCCATCACTGGCAAGCATTCACGCATCAAACACACAAACACACACACAAACACACACACAAACACACACACAAACACACACACACACACACACACACACACACACACACACACTGTAAATCAGATCAAGATTTTGGAGAGAGTCAGACAAAAACAGCTTAAATATACAATATATACACACACACACGCACACAAAATGCCACAAACAAGGCTTTTCATGCACAGCTTGGGACGTCTTGCATGGTTATTTACTTAACTTTTTTATTTGTTTATTTATTTGCTTATTTGCATGCTCAATTACTTATTTATTCACTTAGTTATTTATTTACCTACTCGCTGCTTTATATATTTACTTGGTTATTTATTTATGGGACTGTTTCAAAAAATCTCGGCACCCGGAGCGAAATAAAGGCGGAGAAACAAGTGTCAACATTCTTATTGAGTTTTCCTCTTGAATGTATAAGTATATAAGAGGTGATGGCTGGCGGTCTCCTCTCACACAAATCACACCATCAAAGCAGCCAGACAATGTATGCTTACTATTAGTATCAATTTACAAATAAACTGCTTTTTTGGTGACTGGATCTCAGATGCCAGATTTTGATAAATGGTTTCAATTTGGCAACTGTTTTAAGGTGTCAGTCCACATCAGATCTGATCCCCTCCTACACCAGCACCCTGCCCAAAAGAATCTCTCTCACTTAGCTTCCTGCCTTTATAGGGGAAAATAATCTTTTCATACTAACCAGGCGGCAAACCGCCCAGGGCACCTGACTGCGCATTCAGTTTTTTTGCTTGAGTCAGTGTACACACACACACGCACACACACACACACACACAGTGTTTTGTATATATGTACACCCCACACTCATGCAAATCTCCTTTTATCCTTTTGATTTGTTTGCTTGTTGCTGCTGCCCCAATGCCACCAGCATGGATATCAGCATATATCTAACCTCCATCTCACCCCCTCAAAGCCAGTATCACACAAACGGCTGTTTTTTCAGTCACAAACTTGTACAAGCTGTTTTCCTATGCTATCAAACAGAAGGCCCTCAGGCTTTGAGAATCAAGGTTTGCTTCTTGGACTTGAGAAAACATTTGAAGTACAGATGCAGTGGTAAATCCGGGGCTGAAATATTTAGCATACTATTTTCTCGCATATCTGTCTTGCAGTTTTACGCCCAGTTTTAAATTAATGTCGAGTTGATGCTGGAGAGGTGGTGTGATTCTAAAACACACCCAAGGAAAACAATAACTTCAGAGATTTAGACTTAACAGAAAAAAGGCACAGAAAGACCTCTAATGCTGAGCTCATTACCTTAGGTAACCTCTCCGGGTCTCCGGGATGACGAGGAATGACCTTTTGTAACCTCTGGAAGCCGTAGTCTATGGTGGGTTCATTCAGAGCTGCGGGGGAAACAGAAAATATCTTTGTTTTAATTTAATTGAACTGCGAGTTTCTCGGACACGGATCATTATGTTATTTTTGTCCATTTCCCAGAATTCTCAGCCATGACAGCTCAAAGTTCAGCAGTGTCAAATATCAGTGTGTAGATTTACATTTACAGTACATTTACATTTATGCATTTGGCAGACACTTTTATCCAAGCATCTTACAGTGCATTCACGGTATACATTTTTTTATCAATTGTGTGTTTCCTGGGAACTGAACCCATGATGGTGTTGATAGCACCATGTCCTACTAGCTGAGCTACACACACATTTGTCCATGTGTATTTGTATTTCAGGCTTCCTCCTGCGTGAATTTACTTTATGAAGTGTTTAGCGAGGATCTCTGGCCTTTTCTTCCCCCTCCACAGTTCTTTTTGTTACAAACTCCAACCTTTCCTGCCTAATTCAATTCCTTTCGTC
>JAZGTK010014905.1:0-13495 GCA_036877625.1 Ambastaia sidthimunki
TCAATGGCACATTTTTAACCATGGTCCCAGCATTTGAATTAGGCCAATATCAAAACAATACCTTTCAGACAGAATCAAGAGTATTTGCTTAATTTTGTATTTTTATTCAGCACCATGCAAAAGTCTTAGGCATGTTTGTATTTTCAGTCCAAAAATGGCTTTAATCTTTGCTGTAGTGTGACAGGTGTAAATATAACTTTACATTTCCAAATATTCCTTTTCCACTTTAACTGTTATAATCCAGTCAGAGTTTTAAACTATGGCAATGACTCCAAGATGTAAAACAGCTTTTGCCCTAGGTACCCTTGCACATAGTTTTTAAGGTAGCTTTGCAGGTAGGTTTCCTTAAGTATCTCAGAGATGTTGCCACAGTTTCTCTGGATTTAGGTTGTGTCAGTTTCTGTTTTTTCATGTAATCCCAGACACGGTTGATGATGGTAAGATCAGATGTGTGTGTGGAGTACCCAGTATGGTGTAAAAGGAAATTTACACCTGTCACACTGCAGGAAAAGATATGAATGGCTGGCTTAAAACCTTTTTTGGGGTGAAAATACTAATGTGCCTAAAACTTTCACAAAGTAATACAGTATATGTAGTTGGCCTTGTTTAATGTATCTTTTTTTACATATATGGACTAAATCCTACCCCATCGTTCCACTCTAACCACAAGGATGGTGCAACCTTAACCTCATTTTGCTTAATAAAGTGGAGCACAACATAACACAAAAAAAAAAACTGAAAATAAAGTTCAGATAAATCTGATAAATAAAGTTCAGATAAATAAAGTTCAGCTTGCAATACACAAGTAAAAATACAAAATAAACTGTTAATAGATGACCGTTGGCTACTATTTTTAACCTCATGCTTAAGCTATGTTTTCCAATGTTTTTCTTGTACTGGATACTTCTAGGTTGTTTTGGGCCTTGCATTGTCCAGTTTTTAAAATGGAGTGAAGCTCTTAGATAAAATCACTAAAAGAAGGAAGCTGTAGGAGCCACAGACTCATGGGGCAAAGCTTCAGGAGATGGAGACTTAAGGGTGAAAGGTGAAGTTGAGTGAAATATGATAAAAGGAATAGTTTTCGCAAATATAAAAAACTGAGGGTGAGTAAATGATGAGAGAATTTCCTACAACTACTTCACTTATGTGGCTACATTTTGTCACACTCCTAGAAAGTATGAAGTATGGACACCACAATTCTGCATCCATAAATTTCCTCCATGATAAATGCTCTCCTCTGAAGTGACTTTTTGTCAAGGCAAAGCATTTGAGAATGCCTAATGTTAGTCATTTATGTTCCATACAGATAAGAATTACATGGTGCCATCAGATATTGCTGTAAGTTTGCGTATACCCTGAAAAACACTGTGTCAACATTGTTCCGGGCTTAACACAAACACATTGTTTGGGGACTTGAATGACATGAATGACAACTTTTGTTTTTGTTTTCTACCTTTCACTTAAATGTTTCCTCCAAACAATTTGCAACTTCTGCTAAAACATTTTTCCTGGACCAATTGCTTAATCTGATGAAGATAGCTCTCAAATGCACTGCAGTTGTCAGGCTGCCAAAGTTTTAAGCATCTTTTGCAAGTGGCAGCAAGGAATGGACATATAAACTAAACTAAAAATATATAAACTCTATAAACTGTAAACTAAAAATGTCTCACTTTCATGGATCTGTGCTTCTTGATGGTGTTCAGGTTGCCAGCCCTCCCTGAATGATTCATCTGTCCTCATGGTCAGGTTATTTGTTACAGGATATATCATTCTACCATTTCAGGTTCCTTTCTGGTTGCTATTACACCCATAGTATCCAGAAAACGGCTTTATATGCTTTACCATTACTTTTGCTGGAGCATCACAGGTAACACGTCTTAGTTGGATGTTTAAGTGACACAGTTGTGTTCAAAAGTTTGCTTACCCTGGCAAACATTGTGAAATCTTCTATATTTTGAATTGGAACTCTAATCTTCCTGAAATTTACATCCTGTTGTTAGTCCCCTTGAATCCCTCTCCAGTCGTGCTCATAAAGGATGTCTGGACTGGTAGGCAACAAAGAGATATTAGAGTGGATACATTGTCCAGCTGCAGCAAGAAGGATGCTGCCCCACCAGAACACTAGGAGATGTTTTTGTATTAATAGGGTTTAACATTTAGGGTGCTAATGATTAAGCAGTTGTTTAGTGTATACATGCGTAGCATTCACACTCAACAATTAATGCTTACTATTGTCTTATTCTTATTAGGCTTATTATGTATTGTTCTGTGTTCCAGTGCATGGTGTCATAGTGTCACATGTACTTTTAATGCAGTAAAGATAACAGCACATTCATGACACTGTACAGATTGGCACTGTATTTACTTGGGTGTAAATGCAGCATTTGATTTATCTTTGATTTATCTTGATTTAAATGTAATGAGTTATGGGTATTTAGTAAGAAGATATTTTAATCTTTCATTTCTGAAGACATACATTTATGCATCATGTGATGTATAGTATTCTTTTTATTTATTCTTTTTATTTAGAGGCGTGGTATGGAGGTCTTCCTTCCCTGCCTTGCAAGAGGCGTCTGGCATTTGTACTGTATTTTATTACAGTGTTTGGGAATGTAGAAATATATTAGGGGTTCATTGCTTTGCATTGTTTAAATGCAAAGCTTATTATAAGTAATATGCTTGCAATAATATGATCACGACAACAACATTCAATTTAATTGATACATAACCTAATCAGCATCAAAACTAAAGAGGAGGAATACTAAGGGCTGAAGTGGGTCAGAACAGGTATAATTTAATCTGGCTTTTATGTGCCATTGTTCCATTACACATAATTTTGAGGCGACATAGATTATCAATTACTTGGCTGTCTTAAGGTGCTTTCATGGTTTTATTTGTAACTTGTATAAGATGTGGTCTCTAATAATAATACAAATCTTTACAAAAACAATAGTGTTTCAGCGCTACGGTCTTGAACCCTTAATAACAATATTCTTTATAACCCCTTGAACCCCTAATAACAATATTCTTTTTCAAGACAACATAATAAATAGTGCTATTATATGCCAGTACAGTAGTAGGCGCTGTGAGGAAGCGCGCGATTATCTTTTCCGCGTGCGGTCACAGCGCGCTCGTTGATCTTTTCTTATTCAGCGGCGAGTGAAGTCAGTAGCTTGTGCTATACAAATAAACACATTTTTTGTCTTATAAGTACTGTTTTAGCAACGCCAAAATGGTAAGTATATACAGATCTTATGTATTATATTTATTGTCTGAGATTGTGCTGTAAAATAATATATTTAATTTGTATTGACGCTGTTAATGCTGTGTTAGCATTGTAACGCAGAGTGGAGTTTGTTCAGAAGAGTCAGCCATGAATTACATCTGATTCTGTCACAGTACTTTTGCGTAAGGCTAGAATGACAGTTTACTAGGTTTACTACAGTCTACGTGTTTAGGCCAATACATATTGCTTTAGACAAAGTATTAAAATGAACACAGGTCTTAACTCTTACCTTTTCTGCAGAGTTTGCCGCTGAACCCCAAGCCTTTTCTGAACGGTCTTACTGGTAAGCCTGTGATGGTGAAGCTGAAGTGGGGTATGGAGTACAAAGGGTACCTGGTATCAGTGGATGGATACATGAACATGCAGGTAAGTGTCTAAATATAATCACTGTTACTGATGCTCATCGGCATGTGGCGTATCTAGCACAAGATTATTTTATTATGCCAAGACATTAAAGATGCTAAATTGCAAAGGGATTTCTGAAATCTCGAATGGTGCTGCCATGGCGATTTCAATTTATGGCAATAAACGGAACAGGAAGTATCTCATATCTGCGAGTAATTTACGTCAAACTTGGGAAATATGTTTTGTGTTGTGGGCTGATCACAATGATGTGGCTATTGTGAGTTACTGTTATTGTGTGTGTGTGTGTAATTTAAGAATACAGAATACATGTGATTATGTGCTACATGGTTGTGTCTGTTATTTCATTGCTGTGAGGGGGTTTCACACTTTTGTGACTGTCTGCAACTTTAAATTCAGCACATTAGATTATTGTCCAGAAGTGTAAATATTAACATTCAACTTCAGATTTTTATTTTATAGGTTTTCACCACACAACTTGGGCTGTGGGTGTGTAAGTTTTAGTGTACAAGTTCTCAAATTCGCATCTACAAGCTCTCAAGTTTTGAAACTCTTTTACCACCATATTAGTTGTGAGGGTAGGTACAGTAAACAATAAAAATTAATTCAGAGCTCTAAGTTCTGCCGTAATCTATAAAGCAAATGCTTAAATAAAATAATTTTACACTGTTTAACTTGTGATGTGTCCGTTTCTCACATTGTCAAGTAGTTTTCCCTCCCATGTTACACCATAGCAGTCTAATATTAAGAGAGTGTCTGATGTGTTGTCACAGTGACCTCACATTGTTTGCCACCTTTATACTTTCGTTTTGTGATTGATGGTACAACACATGATTATGTGCAAGGCTTGTCAGCTTTATTCTGTTTGTTATTGGATGTTTTGTTTTTTCCTCGTATTTCGGTCTGGTATGTTTATTTAATATTTACCACATATGTAGCTTTACAGTATACAGCATTGCAGCATTACAATAAAGTGGCTATATCATCTTCTTAATTGTGTTTCTAAGTAATTGTCAACACCAATAAGAGATTAACTAAACGCCATTTTTAACTGAGTTCTGTCCCTGTTTTGTATCTAGCTTGCCAACACAGAAGAGTATGTGGATGGAGCATTAGCAGGTCACCTAGGCGAGGTTCTCGTCAGGTGAGTTTTCGGACTGAAACTCATTTATGACTCTGCAATAACAGCAAGTTACTTATAAACACTCCTGTTTCCTTTTCTGCAGATGTAATAATGTTTTGTACATAAGAGGAGTAGAAGAGGAGGAAGAAGATGGAGAAATGAGAGAATAAAAAATGCATTGATTTCTTGTCTAATTGGCATTGGAAGATGTTCAGTTTGCATTTAGTCTTTTTTTGTTTAGTTTTTTCCTGTTAAATTGTTAGTTTCATTTTTTTACACTATAAAAGTTATTTGTGGTGCAATGATTAATAAATTGTGCAGTTTGTATGTTTTTGTCATGTAATTTTTTTCTAAAACAACTCCTGATATTAACGGTCAAGCTTGCTTGATATAGTACTAGGCAGTATAATAATGTGGGTAACATTATAAATGAATTTGTGTCGTTCATATGTGGATTAAGGTTACTGTATAAGAACCCGGACCAGTTTCTCCTTATAGGAAAATTATGGGAGATACAAAACAAGGACATGGAACATGTTTATGAAATTGGGTGTTTATTATAATTTTTTAATGTTACTTTGGGTGTTTATATCTCAAAAACACAACACCTCTTTTTTTCAAAGTTAATACTTTTCCCCTTCTCACTAGCTTTGTTTTTAACATATCTCGGAACTATAAATTTGTTGGTTAGGTTTAACAGCAACTTTTTTTATTTCCATTTGAATTGCATTTCTGTAACATCAAAATGATACCGTGTTAGGTATAAGGTGATAGCCAGGTTTGCGAAACATATCAAGCCATGGAAGAATCTTCCAACACATATTCCCTCTTTACCTATTTGACAAATAATTGTTGTTAATAAAATGTAGAGACGCTAGCAAGATCTGGAAACAGTTGCATGACATGTTGTCAGCCACTATGGGACACCTTGTGTCGTTTTTCATTTTCATTGCATGAGTTCCTGGCATTTGGTGCAGACCCATGCACAGATAGACACCAATCAATATTTCTTAAACAGTGGTGTTAACTTTTTTCTGAGTTGCAGATTTTTGCACACTGTACAAAATTGTTTGTTCCTTTAGTAACTTAAGCATTTCTGTTGTTATGAACTTTCGGAAACACCAGGGGTGTGTAAAGATTATCTGGAGGTGTGACACTCAACTCTTTAATGTACACTTAGGGGTTTCAAAATGTTTCTTTCTCCAAAAAAAAAATGTTGTTACCCTGGTTGGTTGCATTTTGCTGCCTAGAGTTTATGTTTGGTTGTGCAACTTGATCTAAATTACTTGGATCTGATAATGTCTGAATCAGACCCACTTGATTGATCATCCTCCCTGTCTTTCCTGCTAGGAGTGTAATCAGGGTCATCAGTGTCTTCATCCCAGTCACTTTCACATCCCTCATAATCACTGTCACTACATAATCACTACTGTTTTCTAAATCTATTCATGTTATTTTCGCTACAAAAAAGATTAAATAACCTCAAAAAAGAATCAACATATGATAGAAAAACCTTGTTTTAGTTACAGATGCAAAATAGTTTCAAATTTCATTAACAATGTAATTAATTTTACATTATTTTTTATGTTTACATTTGTTAAAATATGCTTTGAAATAAGCAGCAGAAAATACATAACACTAATATAGTTGAATCAGCTAAACTATTTGAACAGCTCAATTGTTCATGTTTAAAATGTATAAGCTGTATCATTTGGTTTCAGATAAGTGCAGACATAGTTATCATGGATCCAGCGGTAACATATTCATGTCCCTTCCCTTTGGTGAATTTACCTCATTTTTGGCATTGACAAATATTAACCTACTATTTCATCTCTGAGCTGAGCTCTGTTCTAAAATACTTCAAACTAAACTACCTCTCACCTAGTCTGTTAGCAGTTTCAATATTTTGGTTAAAAATGCAAAACTGTGTCTTAGTTTGTATATTCACATTAGACATAAAATTGTGTGTGTTTACAGGTTTAGTTGAGCCAGCTGTCTGAAAATTTCAGAAATATAGTAAATGTTAACAATTGACTTTTTGGGTTCTCAGTTGAGTTCTGCTTAAAATCCTTGTGAAAAATGTTAGCTTTAGGGAGAGGGTAAAGAAAATGTTTTAAACCTGTTATGGAATCCATAGAATCCAAGTCTATGACATGTCAGAAGAACACACCTGTTTGTGTAAACATGGACTAATTGAAGCAGTTGGACCAGCAGACATCACTGGGTCTGAGTTCAAATGAACGGTTCGACCAGGTACTGGATCCTTTCAGCATGTGTTTTTTCCCAGGTGTGCTACATCAACAATATAAAACAAGCAATTTATAGTTTAAAGAACTTAACACACCATTTGCAGGTTGTCAGGGCACTGCTAGACAAGTGCTATGGTGTTCTGGGTGGTCACCAGGACGTGGCTATGTGGTTGATTGGGTGTTCATGGATGGTTGCTAGGGCATTACAATGCAGCTGCTAAGGTGTTCTGGGCGGTTTGTTGGCAATCTTTATGCTGTTTTGTAAGGTTGCTAGGTTCTAGTAAACACTAAGAAGTGCTTATAACAGATGCAATACATTCTCAGTCATGTAACTTCTAATATCAACAAATGATCAACGATCGTGGATGTTGGAAAAAGATAAATTAAGTAATTATCAGTCTGGATTTAGATGAGGAAAAAATACTCTTGATCATCTTATTGCAAACTTGTATATAATTGACAAAAGCGGAAATAATTGTTAATTCTAAATGATCAACCATTTTATCTCCTATGCGTAGGCTGCAGTTCTAAATTTTGTCCACCAGAGGGATTCACATGACAATACGTGTTATAATATATTTAATATTTCATAATGATGGCATATTCTCTTGTAAAATCAAACCAGCCTATAGGATGCAGCAGTCACCTGCTTTATCTTATCTTCACTTAAAAATTAATGCTAATTCATTGTACTCTTTAAAACATGTCTGCTGTATTTGGATATAAATACTTTTATATGGAAGACAGGACATTCTGAGAAAACATGCCAAGTTTAAAATGTTTAATGAAAGGAGATAACAGTATTTTTTAAAAGGTCAACCAGTCATCTCAGATGAAGGCTGTAGTTCTGTGGTTTGTCCGGTACAGGGAGTCACAGAAGTCTTTGCAAGCCATCAGTGTACGAATGCATAGAACTTCATTTGAAGAATAAATATAAAATATATTAAATACGTACCATTTCCTCTGAGTTTTATTATTAATTTGCAAATAAACATGCATGTGCTCAAGTACAAGAATAGTTTATTCATAAAGACAACACATTTCTCATAAGCTCACATCAGCTCAATAAAAGCAGCAGTCATTTAGTTTATTATCTGCACTGACCTCTGTAAAACAAGTTAACACTATTGTACTCTTCCAAACACATCTACTATACTTTTTGTGTGCCTAGTATTGTTATGGCAGGCTTTTAAACAGAGATGGTCAAGCACAATTTTAAAGATTAGTGAAGTTTATATAAACAAGTAGGTCTTACGCAGCAACATGAATTGAATTTTCATTTTATATCATGTTCACCAGTGTCACACATCTCTCTGTATAGGTTTACCACAAAGGAATACATAAACAAACTTTAAAGTCACTATAAGCATTTAAATTAGGCCTTGTTTAAACTTACAAACTATTTGTGTTCCAGCTGTGAAGTTATTGTGGAAGTGGTTATTTCAGGAATGGTTTTAAACATGTATTTGACAATTTAGATAGTCCATATGGAAATTATCACAAATGCTATAAAATCACTGCCACATAATAATATCTTTCTTTTACATGCAGTCAAAGGTCATAAGGAGCTTGAACCCTGATAATTGTTGCTTGCAGCTATATTTATTGTTATACTTAGTGTTGTAAAGCCAGTGTCAGACAGGGGACATAAAGCAGCCTTCCTAACTGAGATAAGATAAAATAACAATTTGATTGCAATAATGTTTATGTGTAAATTCAACTCATGACTCACGAGAGGTGTTTTTTAAATATAAAAAGCAACACTAAACTATTTCACAGCAAACTATATATAAATACACAAAATTAAAAATGACACCAATAACACGTAGTCTAGCAATCTAGACCAAATTATCACTACTGTTAGCATCCACGTCCATTCTGACCAATCGCCATCTGCAAGTCTAGTTATGTTCAGTGCAATTCAGATGAATATATAATCATTTTTAGGAGAACTCAGATAAGGGGGGAGCAAATACAGTGCAGAACATTTCTAAGTTGTCTTCTTTTGCCATCTTTTTAACCTAAATTATTTTCCTCCTTGGTTTGCATTTCAGTGAAATGTTTACTTTAAAAGTACATACATCTGCTTTGAAATCAAACAACCTGTTTTTATTCAGCACTACCATATTACCCAACCAACATTCAAATCCAGGTCATAGGTTCAGCCTAGTTCATAAGTCTTATTACTTCCATACACTGGCTGTCATAATGGACATGCAGTTTCAGTATTACATCACTTTCTGTGTTGGAGACACCGGTTCCTGGAGCCACAAGCTTCTTTTCTTAAATGTTTGTAGTTATGCTGCAGTTAACATTAAATATCAAGAAGCTTTTTAGATTTTACATACTAGCCAGTTCAGTGCAGATGGTTGTTTTAAAAAGGGTGTTAAGGAGGGGGGTGGAGTCAAGTGAAAACAGACGCAGCTAAAGATAGAAGGATGGCAAGGTATTGAGGAATTGGAGACAAATCATTCTGCTTTACAGCGCTTCATCACTCCTGGGAGTTTCTCTTGTAGCCTGATGGAAAGAGTAGAGGAATAACGGAATCAAACAAGTGCCCATGATAACTACCTCACTTCAGGACATTTTACTGCAAACAAGATGTTTATTGTAAACATTCCAACTTTTTTTTACTTAAATGATACTTACTTCACAATTGTAGTGTTGACTTGAGTGTATGCAATGTCAACATAATGATCAATCTGAGTCTGTGGAGAGACATAACAACACTATGTGAGTGTCAGAAGGTCAGAAAGTCAGAAGGGCCTACTCCTAGTCCCAAAATGCTCCAATTCATTAAATTTAATAAATTACATAATTTACTAAAATAAAATATTGCTCAGGCCACTGCTCTATTTTAAGTCTAAGAAACCTACTTCACCAGTTTTATAGTTTGTCACATGAAAATCTCACTTCAACAAATTGCAGGGTTTTTCAAACCATGAAGTACAACTTATGCCCCTAAGTAGGCATGGCTTTGGAGAGCACCCTGAAGGGAAGATGGGGTCTTATGCTTTTAAAGCTATGTTGCTATTGCTAACCTCTCTAAAATTGCCAACCCCATCTAGGTCTTGAGAAAAAGCTAATGTAATATCCCTCTGGGGTAATATTTATGCATACTAATCAATGGTCATCGAGTGGGCTATCTGTTCTGAAATGCCCCCTGCATTTGAGCATGTATTATGTTTTAGAAAAAGCAAGACTGCGAATGCTTCTCAAAAAGCACTTCATGTAAGTGCATATTAAAATCATACATTACTTGCATATGTGAAACTATTTCTGTTGCATAATCTGTCTTTGTCATAAAAGATCAAGAACAACATGTAATACTAGTTTTGATGGTATTGATTAAACCCAAGAAACAAGCAAGAAATTACAAAAAGCAATGCAAAATACATTTTTGCGTTGCATAAATACGATGGGAATCAAACCTTGTTTTTCTCATAGATTGGTGGTAGACTGAAGAGTAGGATATCCGCTGGGAAAAAAACAAACAAACACAAAATCACACACAGTACGAGCATATGATGATGATCATTGTTGTATTCTGAATACTGGAATAATTCTGAATGAGAATTATTTATAATAACTGAACTAGAGTAAGTTTTGTTCTTAAATTATTTAGTAAATGCTGTCTGTAAATATATAAAGAAAATTATTTTTACAGTCAGTACATTCAGTACCCTTATGTATTTTATATTTTCTTGTTTACTATTATTTCCCTTATTTCTATAGTGTTTCTTTTTAGCCCATTTGAGACATAAAAATATTCTTGCTGCTTTGCAAAAATTGTGAAAAAAACAAAAATAATTATTTTAATCTAGGCAAAAGGCTGAGGTTGGCTTATTAAGCTTGCCAAGGATAAGGATGGTGATGCCATTGAAGACGGCTCCAACATAAGTGAGCAGCCACAAAACCACTGCCAGCTGAAATCAGAAGGAACACAACATAGTATTATTTTTAATGCGTGAAACAGAGGTTATCCTTAAATTATTCATCATTTACCAAATTGAGAGGATTCTTTGCCAAATGGCAAAACAGCCCTTTTAATGCATACAATAAGTAACTAAAGTGCTACTTTGCTTAGAGATCATTATGGAGAAATGAAAACAAACATGACCAATAAAAAATGTTTATAATGAACATCTTTAATATACAGACAGAAATAGAAATCTTCTACAAGTGCAGACTGCCTCTCTCTTAAGAATGTTCATCATAACTGCTAGACCTGCACTGACCTTCAGAGAATCCACCAGATCCTCAACGAGAAACAGGCGGCACAGATGCTTTAGCACACGGTTGACGTGGTTCAGGCAGATGTCCACGTGCTTGCGGAATGTCTCGGGGGACAAGGTGACATCTTTTTCTATCAGAGTCCTGTCACAGGCACACGTGATCAACCTAATAAGCCTTACCACTGCATATCTGAACACCTCTGAATAGGGCTGTACTCAAAACCATTGATTACCTGTAAGAGTGTGATTTTGAGAGTTGTTTTTCTGTTTAAATACAATTTCTGGCAGCTGTAAACTACAGCTACTGCCAAAAAGTACCATGATTTCTTCTGCACAATCCCAACACCATGGGATTCTTCAATAACTTGTTAATGATTATTATTGGTAGTAATTTACTACCAGGATACATATAAAAACCGTGGTCAATCTCTTCAATTTAAAAAAACAAACAAACAGTACAGCTTTTTATCTTTTTCCTGATTGTGACGTATATAACAATATCTAACATTTAGTATAGTGAAAGGTTTTCAAAAACTTAATGATAAAAAGAGTTAAATGATGACCAGTTAGTTACTTTGGCAATGTCTTTCAAAAATTAAAAAGACAACTATCCATTTACATAAAATGAGGGGTTTTATGTAAATCCATAATCCATTTACACTTACTTGAAGGGGTGTCCCTCATTAGACTTCTGCACAGCCTGGATTAATGACTTGTAGATGCGGAAAGATATGGTGATGCAGAGCTGGGCCAAAAGCAGGTAGGAGACGACACTGATCACACTAAATGCTGCCAGAGAAAGCAGCAAGAGCAGCGACACACCGAACACCACACCTGACTTCTTGGGGTCCCGCCAGTGCACCAGGTCATTCACTGAATGACAGAAAGAGTGTGTGAAAATTCTGGAGAATGGGTTGATTAAATATCTAATTACTAAATTGATGAATAATCATGTTCTAACCGTACAATTTTAAATTACAAGGTTATTTCTTGTAGTTTCCTGACATTAGTGTTTGGTCTTAAAAATACAGTGTTCATATATTCCATACTGCTGTGGTTACATAATGCAATGAGAGTTTCTGAGTGGCCAGTGAAGCATAAAAGGAACCTTTTAAAGAGGCCTTATATAAAAGGCAGCCTCCACGTTTAGCAATGCCTTGAGGGAGTTTAGCTCTCCACATCTCAGGAAAAGTGCACGCTTTCGATGGAGGATGGTGATAATCAAAACATTCTAAATCAAAAGTAATGTGGATGTGCAATTTTCTTTCTGTACAAGTAATTAATAATTAAATAATTCATAATTATCTGGTTGATAAGTGGTTGTTGTTAGCACACTGCTATGCAGTTTCTAGGGCTTTCTGGTTGATTTCTAAATGGGTGAAGTGAGGGTCGAAGCAAAGAGCACTCATTTAACTCTCAATTATATTTTGGTCACTAGATATTGCTTGGGTCCACTTAGAAAAGTAATAGCACATTTCTCCACAACAAACATACAATTTTAAAACACCCATTATGAACAAGGTTTATTAAAAAGTTATAGTGACACCTATATAATAATAGGCAAGTTATAGTTAAAGATGCTTGTGTAATAAAGGAATAAGAAAAAATTTGAATAGTCAACATGGCACGACTACAGCACAATGGTGTGTGGCAAGAGCCTGAAAAGCACCATTGTTTTTCTCTCTCCAACTGCTCAGGGCCAACTACAATTTGCATGTGAGGGGTTTCCAACCCTCCCACCTGCCACTAGGTTGAGAATACTTGTTCGTTATTATTCACTCCTCCCCTCTCTGGCTTGTGTGGACCCAGATAAAATAGCATGTCCCAGTGGCTGCTGAGTCGCAGTGACCTCCTTTTTGTCTTTGCTCTTAAAGGAACATGTACAATCTAATTTTGTTGTGCAAGTCACTGTAAGTGTCCGCGTTTGAATCATTCAAAAGTAAAAATGCATTAAATCACTGATCCCACTCACATAAGCATTTCACCCTAAAATAAAACAAGTTGTTATCTGTCAGTGTCTTCATTGACACGTTCAGAAATGAACAGTGTGATCCTATTTTCATGTAATGAACTTTTAATGAGGTCAGCTATTTAAAAACCACTGGCCATATTTATGAAAAAAGTGGGCCTAAAATGTTTGCATCTGCATGTTACTATTTAAGTATTTAAGACACTGGGCAATTAATTACAATAAAAAATTAAATCTAAGTGTCTAATGTGAATATATAGATTTGCATGG
>JAZGTK010014906.1:0-13495 GCA_036877625.1 Ambastaia sidthimunki
AAACATTCTTTTAATTCTCCATCTTGAAATATCAAGTAGTCCTGTTTTTAAATGTTATATTAACATTGTTTGGTTATAAGAACGTTATTTAAACAGTTTTTAAAAATATTTCACCTACAACTTAAGAGTAGCATTTTTGAGATTTATGATATATAACATTGACAACGTTACTGCAAAAAAAAGTTTTAGAAGGATATAAAAATGTTGTATGAATGAAACGTATGGCTTTAGACACTGTTATGCCTTAGATTCTGCAGGTAAAGAAATCTTACCCTCAAGATCTTAGAGCTTAACATAGCCAGGCTATGTCAATCCATCTGACAGCATCATGATGGTTCACAGAAAGTGAGAGGAAATGCTTTGGAAACTGCAGCTTTCTCTTCTTCCAGAGAAAAGAGATGGTGCTTGTGTGAGATTGTGAAGCAATGCAGGCTTTGTCTGAGAAATGGATCCCCTCCAGGAGACTGATATTTATGATCTATCTGATAAGAAACACGACAGAGGAGAAAAGCCTGGATATCTCAGTGGCTTTTCTGCAGAAACACAACACAATCCCTCCATTCTGCTCTGTGCTTTTAGGTTGTAACAACGTTTCCCTGATGTTTCCATTAAGTAACAAAAACATTAAAAAGTTCTAGAAACGTTCAAAACATCTAGTTTTGTAAACGTGTATTAACATTATTGCTTGGGTTTAAGAATGTTATGGTTTTGTTTAATCTTGTAATTTTTTAAATATTCCACTAACTACTTAACAATAACAATATGATATATATGATATATGATGTTATAAAATGTACTATCCTTACAATTTTGAGAACTTTGAGAGAACGATAGCCAACGTTCTGTGAATGTTCTGTGTTAGCTGGGCACACCCATCAGGATTAGCTGTAACATCAGGGCTAGAAAGCATTTCTGTTAATTTCTCACATTCCCAAACAGAATCTAGAGAGCGGTCCAAAACGTTCACATAAAAATATCTCTTTCACAATTAGCTAAAAGCGGGCAATTTCACAGCCCTGTAAATTTCTGCGGTACATTCAGTGCCAGTTTAATCTTTATCAAATGCAGTGTGTGGCCATGCTGTGCAAAATTAGCAAGTAAAACAGACATGGTGGCCGCATTAGCTGCAGAACCATTCGATAAAAAAGACAAATGAACATTGTGTTTTCTGTTCCATTAGGTTGGGTATCTAACCTTCAGCCGACAGGCACTAGGACCCTGGGGACAGTGTTAGATTTTGGAAGCAGGCAGGGGGCAGGCCTCGCTTCTCACAGCTTTTGTGTTAGAAAGTGCTAATGCTGCTTTGTCAACCCATTACCATAGTTATCAAGAAAACCAGACCCACATGCTCTTGCCAGCACAGCCAGAGTCAATTACCATTAAGAGACAGTCATTTTCAGGCAGTGGCCTGGCCTATTGGTATTATCACAGGTCATATTTGAATAAAGTCACCTTTCCTGGTCTCTCTATTTTGCATCCAGCCTAAAAAAAACTCATTAGCATATTCATATTCATTATCTCCAAAACCAGATAACGATATCTCATATATCATCATCAGTCAGTGATTATTCCTTTACATCCACACAGGTTGTTTACAAAAACAATGACATCAGGCTGGAACTTTCCCGCCTCGCTCGAATTGTGGACCCCAAAATGAAGATCCAGGGAGATGTGGTGTTCAAGTGCGAGAACGTGGCCACCCTGGACCCCATCTCGTTCGAGACTCCCGAGGCCTACATCAGCCTACCCAAGTGGAACACCAAGCGCATGGGCTCCATCTCCTTCGACTTCCGTACTACCGAACCGAACGGACTTATTCTGTTCACCCACGGGAAGCCGCAGGAGAGGAAGGACGCTCGCAGCCAGAAGAACACAAAAGTGGACTTTTTCGCTGTGGAGCTTCTGGATGGAAGCTTGTATCTGCTGCTGGACATGGGCTCTGGGACCATCAAAGTGAAAGCCACACAGAACAAGGTGAACGATGGTGCCTGGTACCACGTGGACATCCAGCGAGATGGAAGATCAGGTCAGTGTGAAGGAGGAATCTCTGACAAACGCATTCGCACACACATAACATTGTTAACACAATAAATGTCCTTTTGTGTTGATTTTTTTGTGTGAAATCCAATGTTTATGAAAAAGATAAAGACAGTAATCATATAAAACCAAATAAACTGTGCGTGGACCTCAGGGGAGAAAACAGGCCTTTAAACTTAATTTATATGAGCATATTTTTTTTCTTGATAACACATGAATGTTCAGACCCCACCCATAAATTGTATCTTTTTTTATTGTGTTAACGAAGTACAGAAAGGGCTCCCACTCTGTTTCATTATTGAAACAGTCAGATTCTGTAATAGCTTGTGTGTTTTCCAGGAGCGTTAAGCTCTGCGGCCCAAAGATAACAGCTTTAAATAAAAAGCTCAGTAGTTATTCATCATTTACAGACAGATTTAGTCCAATGCAAGCTGATGTTTCTGTCCACATGTCATTTGACGAAGCTCTTTAAGGTTTAATCACTTTCTCTGTATTTCTCCGTTCTTTTTGTCACTCTCCTTTCTTCCTCCTTTTTTGCCCTTGAATCGCTGGGAGTGTTGCTAAATCGATGGACGGCTACTCCGTATCACTTCATAGCACATGGCCCTTGGGAGGTCTTGTTGGATATCAATAATGCAGGCTTTTAGACGGAGCCGTGCGGGTGACTGGAGAAGTGTCAGTTCTGAAGAGATTACGCTCATTGATCCTCTGTTTCCCGCATGTGACGCATTGTTTACATTTGTGTGTCCATCTTTACAAGATTCACACACTCCCAATGAGGTCATAAATAGAAAATAATCCTCAAGCAGACCCCGTTACCTCCCCTTTGTTACACACTCTTTGATTGTGTCTAAGACGCTGCTGGATTACACAGTGCAGTCATTTACAAGGATCTGTAGTAAAACCGTCGCCAAATGACAACGCATCCAAAACCGCTGCCTGAGTTTTCACACACACTAAAGTGATCTGGGCATTTCACTCATATTCTGTTTCCTGTCTGTAGCTGCAGTCAGTTTAAAATACTTTGCTGGGCTCTTGAAGTGCTTTGATGGTCTGGCACCTCACACTCTGTCATCTGTTACACACACACCAGCATTTCCTCTTCATTCATCTGGTTTCAGGTTACTCTGTTTTCCCAGATTCTGTGTTTATACTGTTCATATCAGATCCAGATTTAATGGCAGTTTTGTCTGATTTTATTTTTGGTTGTGTGTTTTATTTGGCTGTATTTTTATTAGATATTATTATTATTATTATTATATATTTTATATTTTTTATTTATTATATATTATATATTTTAAATATAAAACTAAACTAAGGGGAATTCTTTCCCCTGTATAAGTATAGCTAGCTTAAAGCAAAGAGACCCACACACACACACACACACACACACACAGTCTCCTCATTGCATTTGCACAATCTTTACAATCTAAACTGTAAACTCTTATTTGATCATCTTATTCCTGTCTCTCTTTCTCTCACTTCATCCAACTCATCTGCAGGCACCATATCCGTCAACAGCCGTCGCACTCCATTTACTGCCAGCGGCGAGAACGAGATCTTGGACCTGGAGGGGGACATGTACCTCGGCGGTCTCCCCGACAACCGAGCCGGCCTGATACTGCCCACTGAGCTGTGGACCGCCATGCTGAACTATGGCTACGTGGGCTGCATCCGGGACCTGTTCATCGACGGCCGCAGTAAGGACATCAGGCAGATCGCCGAGGCTCAGAACGGAGCGGGAATCAAGCCTTCCTGCAACAAGATGTCGGGAAAGCAGTGCGACAGCTATCCGTGTAAAAACAAAGGCGTGTGCAAAGAAGGATGGAACCGGTTCATCTGTGACTGTACGGGAACTGGCTACTGGTCACGCACCTGCGAGAGGGGTGAGTGACCTGTGTTTACTTGAACTAATCTCTTTAAACCAGAGGTGTCCAGTTCTGCTCCTGGAGGGTCCTGCAGAGTTTATCTCCAACCCAATTAATCACACCTGAAGCAGCTATTTGAGATCTTACTGGGCAACTTACTAGGAAACTTCCAGGCAGGTGTGCTGAGGCAGTTTGGAGTTGAACTCTGCAGAACAGTGGCCCTCCAGGACCGAGTTTGGACACCACTGCAAAGCTGAATTTCCAATACGGATTTTGTTTGTCTCATAAAAGGCTTAATTTCATTTGCAACATTTGAATAAAAAAGTCTTTTCACAATCACCGTCACGCTTGTTTGTTTAGCTTCTCACCTGTAAAATCCCGTCTGCTGCTGTTTGTAAACAGCGGATTAGCTCACACATAATCAGTTAAACTGTAAGCTCATTAATATCTCAGCACACTGCTGTATGGAGACTGATGTACTTAGGGGTCTGATGATGTCATATCCTGAAAAAGGTCCAATCACACATTCAGATCTTCAGGTTTTGCAGGCGTAAAGATGTGCTGGAGTGAACGTTAAGAAGATTTAAACAGTGTTGAGATGAATGCTGTGGTGAATGACAGAGCTGTGTTTGAATGATCATGGATCTTTTGCTTGAGTCTGTTGTGGATATGTTAGCAGGTGTGCCAGCTGATCAGGTAAAAGATGGACTTCCTGTTTGTCCACTTTGCAAACCGAATCACTTACTATGTCAGGTGTCAGAGCGACTATCTCTGTTTTCTCCATCTTGTTTTTTATATTACACAAAAGATGTTTTTAATACTCACTAAAGGATTATGAAGTGATGGTTAAACATTATCTGGTTGAACATTTTTTACCCACATTTGAACTGTGAACTACAAAACGCAATAAAAAATGCAAAGAAATTTCTGATTTCCAGCATTAACACCAATGTTTGGTGTTGAACCTAGAAGCTTTTGTAGCCTTCAAATTTAAGGAGGGTTTATCAACCAGGAGACTGAGACTCAATACAGGCCTCAACTAACTTCCAAGAGGGCTTCAAGATGACTTAAGAAACAAAAGGCATTAAAAAGTTAGTTAGCTGTTTTTAAAACAAATATTCTTTTTTTTAGTTTAGAATATTTTACTGGATGTAAATTGTGAAGGGGGGGTTAAATGTTGTTGTGGACAATGTGGTGTGTGTTTGTTTAAAGTGTAACACTTCATTGACACAGATACAGATCGTAAATCAACCTGCCTGCACAATCATTCACCATGAATGTCAGTCATGATGATCAACAAGGGCATCAAACCATGTGTGTCACCTCGTATTATACAGAGCTTAAGGAGAGAGAGAGAGAGAGAGAGAGAGAGACTTCTCTTAAATGGACACATCTCTGTTTTGTCATTCAAATACACTTCTGCCACAACAAAAAATATTCAGCTTTCTAAGTGCCAGTCACACACACGCATTCAAATGCACTCACTGTTCTGATGCAGAGACTTGTGTGTGCATGTTTGTGTTTGTTTTGTATGCACAATTGCAAAGGAGTTGTGCTCTGATCATTGTGTGTGATAGCGAGGAAAATTGTGTACACCTGGTCTGTTTATTTTCATGGCTTGTGTCAGAACTAATATGCAGATGTTAATATGACCAGACAACCTGAGCTCAAGTGGGAGAGCAAAGCTGCATTTTGTAACAGGCTTCTACAATGAGTGATTATATTATATATATATTTTTTGTCTAATACTTTGTCTAAGAAAAAATATCCGTAAACAGTAAAATAAAGAATGTCTTTTTTTTAATTTATTTTTGTTACTCTACTAGCAATTTTTATAATATAATTTGTATGCTTACGTTTTGCTGGAAAACAAACAAAAAAATAATTAAGAGAAGAATATTTTGCAGTTTAAGTTGGTCTTCAACATATATTCAAGAGAATTGTGAAACTCCAGTAGTTTTTTCCTTAACTATTTTTCTATTATCTCCGTAACTTGTCAACACAATTTTTTGCCAGGCAGGTTAAAACTTATGCTGCCTGACTAGTTGTGTAAAACCAGCCAAATACACTGAATCTGTCATTTTTATCAGCACTTGTGTTCCCTGGGATCGAACCCACAACCTTTGCGCTGCTAACGCAATGCTCTACCAGTTGAGCCACAGAAACACTCGTGTGTTCAGTATGCATCATTCGCTCAGTAAACAGAGTGTAGGCGGTCACCGAGCCTCATGGGAACCACACTTTATGCCGATAGTTAAAGTCTAGCTCTGCTCGGCTACATCCCTGCAGTCCAGTTCTGCTTTTTTAATGTAACTCTAAACCCACAGTCTGCCAGGAGTGCACCTCCAGCCCTGCCTGATGTTTGTCCAAATCTATTATCTGCTCCACAGAAGCCTGTAGCTGCTGTTCGGCCCAGACAACTGGCTGCTGTCATACACCGCACTCCCTTACTGTCAGTACACACACACGTCAGATTTTCTCTAATGCACACTCAGCATTTCAGTGCTGACAAACACCTCTCTTTACAGGCTGTAACTGCATGGTAAAAATTTCTAGAAGTTGCCATCTTGGGTGTTTACTTAAGTCACTGTTACTACGGTCACACATTTTTCACGGCTGTTGCGAGAATAGACGCTTGATTTTAGTTATATGTTCGACATGTATCTCTTTAATATCTCTGTTATTTCTTCAAGACAGTAATGAGATTAAATGCAGAGCAAATGACTTTTGGTGTGTGTGTAGTCTCCTATGTCTCAGATTTTCTCAGATACATCTCCTCATTAAAACAGTCCAGCATTCGTTAAAGGGTCACTGCACAGTTTTGTATTTAATTTAATTTACCATATTTATTTTACATGTCTTGATGTCTTTTTGTGTGATTTAAAAAAAGAGAGAAATTTAAAGGTCAACCGGTAGGTCATTTAGCTGTGGTTGTATTTACATAAAGTGATCACCTCATTGCTTTCATAAAATGGTTAATGCATAAAAAAATTAAGGAAAAATGTTTTATTTAAAAATTGGTAATCAATTCATTGTTTGCTATTCTTCTGTTTGTCGATAATAAATTATGCCAATGTGTGTTTCTCATGTGGACTGTTTTTATCAGCCCTCCTCAAAACTCCGGTACTTTTTTAAATATTACAGCTCACAGCAGAATAAAGTTAACACTCTGTAAACAGGTAAAATCTGTTTTCATACCGTAATTGGACTCATTTTACCGCATCGTCTGATGTGCCCTGCCAATTTAGTGCTGAGATTTCATTTTGCACGTTAATCCCGTCAGTCATTAATGTAGAAAATGAGTTTGTTTGGTTAATAAATGCATAACCTCATTTCCGTGCGAACGGCCCTGATCATTACAAAAGTTCCTTAACAGGTCATGCCTCAGTAATGCTAAATTAAATAACGAGATGTGATGATAGCGGTGTGAGCTGATACCTTTATAATTGCCTCAGATATTTTGTTCATTTGCATGGTTTGCCTTGCGGATTGTTAATATCACTTTAACATGTCCACACAGTGTGTTTTAATATGTGTACAGGCCCTGTGTGCTGGGAACTTTCGTTCTCTCGTAAATACCCATGGCTGTAGTGCTTGAGTTAATTGCTATTGATTCAGGCAGTGTGAAGGTCACCTATGCTGGCCTGAGGGCCTCAGTGCGCCCCACAGACAGGGCCCTGAATTACCTGAGAGGGCCCTGAACATCTCAGCTATGGTTCTCTTAGCGACACTCACAAATAATCACAAATAATCACAAATTCTGCAGTTTTCCTGGGTTGTTTTTTTTCTGATCTGCTACATTTCACCCCAGCTAACAATTTTAGGTTATAGGAACGTTTATGTTTTCATTAGCCAACATTCTGAGAACATTCCCTGTTAGCCGGGACGCCTGTGTATGCGATACACGTAAAACTTGATAACACAGGCTACAAGGTCCCTCAGTAGGGCACTGTAGTTCAGTTTTACATTCTTATGTTAGCACAAACCGTTTAGCCGCCGAAGGCTTTCAGCATACATTGATTTGATACTGTAGCGTCTCTGATTAAGCCACAAAGAGCACATAGAGTTGACATCCGCGAGGGTTTATCTCGCAATTACTCTTTCCAGTCTAATCTAGGTAATTATGTCAGTGATTTTACTATTTCCTCAGGTTGTCTTTTGCTTTGATTGCTTCCATTTCTCACTCTGTCTTTTTTGGGAGATGATGAGTAGGAGGAACTTTTGTGAGAGGCACCATGATTGTGAACATTTCACAACACAATTCACAAAAATACAGAAACACGCTCCACATTCCTACAGCGTAAACACACAACTACAGAATACACACACAGTGGCCCCCAAAAGTATTTGAACACTTAAACATAAGGTAGGTACGTTTTGTGATGCCGGTCAGTAATAATGAAAACAGCATCACAGAGTCACAGCGTATTCTGTGTGTATTCAGGAGAAATTAAACAAGAACGGTTTACTGCATTTTATACAATTCAAATTATTTTCATACATATGAATGAATGGTTTAATCTGCATTTTAAATTGGAATAAGAGTGTTTTAACAAAAAAAGACACTCTTTACCTTAAGCCACACTTAAAATGTAGAATTGTGGATTGTTGTTGCATTATTTGATATCTTTGTTTGTTAACTTGTTACTGTTTCATAATTTAAAGGGTTAAGATGTTTTACTTAAAAATGTATTTGTGCTCTCTTAAGTTTCTAGATATATTTTGTTATCTACTGTTTTTACATTTTTAAAATTGGTGTTAGTGTCCAAGTGCTTTATGTGGTCCACTGTATGAGCTAACAAATGCACACAAAATCACTCACACACCTAGATTCTCAAACAAACCCATTTGGCCCAAACAGAGGTTAAAGGTTTAGAGATCGACACACAGCAAGTCAGATGTTAAACACGAGAGTATAAGATACCAAAGCGGATAAAAACATGACGCTCCCTTGATCCCAGTACCTTGTTAACCCCGCCCCCACCATTTCCCAGCAATCTGCCTGATTTCACAGCTTCAAGAAATCAGCTCATACACAGCAGATTTTGCCTCCCTATCATTCACCTCTCTCTGAAAAGTCTCTAATCACGCTGAATAGCCAATCAGTGAGGCACTAACAGCAGCATTCATTTGGCTCGGCTACACCAGCCCATCCAGTCGGAGGTGAAAGACAATTTTGTGTGTGCAGTTGTGTAGCTCTTCATTTGGGACCGGGTGCAAATGATTCCTTCCTTTGTGAAATGCATCGGTGTGTTGACATATCAAACTCCATCAATTGAATGTGTTCAGTACGAGTGTACAAAACATGCCATTTTATCAGGAGAGGGGAGAGCTGGTCTCTTCTGCCGCCTGAGAAACTGAAGATCGCGTTGCTTTGCTTGACAGTTGTGGATTTTCGATATTCCAAGCTGCCAGCGATTTTTCCAGTTTTTGTTCCCTCTCTCCCACTATTTTTGCTCTGTAATATACATATATTTGTGGCTTTCCTGTTCCATACTTTGAATAAAATGCAGATGTAGATGTCGTATCTTAACATGCTCATGGTTTTGTTGTCTTTGTGCTCGTGTTCTGTTTTTGTAAAGGGAGGGAGAGTCATTTCAATAGGGCAGAGAGTCACTACACTTTAACCTCTGGCTCTGTGTTTTGGTTTGAGGAGAACATCTACTGTCCCTCAGATCCTGGAGAAATCAGACTGTGAAGATCTGATGTTCAATGTCCTGTCTGCTGGGAAACTCTTTTTTTTGCATTTAGGAGGAACACTTACATGTAATTATTATTAAATGAGACCTATTGTCTTTCACATTATACAGAGTTCTACAGTATAATCAGATGTCTTGAATATCTGATGAATTAAATCAGGGTTTCAGAATTTGTTTCAGGTTTTAAAAGCATCGTAATGAATTATTCAGCGAATTTCTTTTCTCAAAGAGATGAAAAAGTGTTTTTGAGAGTTCATTACTAATCAAAAGAGGTGACCTAGAATTTTTATTATTAAAATGTTTTGATCTTTGATCATGGCTGGAGCGAAAGCATTTCACATACTATACTTTTAGGCAAAAAGCAACAAGGCAGAAATGCATTCGAAATCTTTATTCATCTTTCATTTTGCTAGTGTGTCATGGTAACATGAATTCCTGTAGCTTTGATCCGATCGCATTGACAGGTAATACTGTTGTTCTTGACTGTACAGAAAACATTTCACGATTTGAGTCTGTGATTTAACACAATACATGAACACAGAAGTTTGTGAAAGCAAATCATTATTTTTTGTTGTGGCAGAAACATGATTATGTTTCAGGTTTCAGTGAAAATGAAAGCACATTTCTTAGCAGAAAGCTGGTTGTTTTCTCCTCCTGTGTTTGTCTCTGTCATGCAGCCCTGAATAATTATTGAAATGAGAAGACTAAGAAACAGAATATTGGCATCTTTTTTTACTTGACGAAGTTTGCAAGATTTGTTGCATTAAAAATCTTTAAAACACATCAACAGAATGTCTATTTTACATTTTAGCCGTTTGATAGATAATTAATATGAAATTGTACGTTTTCATTCATACAATTTTGTACGACCAGCTTTTGGGGATTGCACCTCCATGTTTGCTCCTTTTTAGAAAAACAGATGTTTCTGTAGGACTCACATCTTACAAATTCTTACAAAACCCATAAAATAGTAACTCGACAATAGTTGTTTTCCAGTGAGATCCGGCTGAACATATTCATGGTTTTGTTTGCGACATCATTGAGTACAGCTTTATATTCCGGTCCTGATGTCACATTTCTCTCTAAATGAACCGTGATTGGTTATCGGTCAGAATAAGCTGCAGGGTAAACCAGACTTAATGCTGATAGTCAAAAGTCTGGCTAAGCATTACTACATATTAGCTGACTCATGGGTCACTGAATAGTAATCAGCATTTAAATAGTGTTTTATCACACCACAAATTCAGCCTGACACCCTGTAAATTAGCCATCATTGAGCATTTGCTCTCCACAGTAGCTCATTTTCCATTAATGTGCCTTTTTTGTCCTTCTTTCCATGCATGGAGGTGCAAAGGAGCCCAGGTTTCTCCTTCTGTCCACCTGTCACAGCTGGTTAGAGGAGCGGGAGGTGAAGGCCCATGATAATCCAGCTAACATGCTTTTAGTAGCCGCTCTCAGGCCTGCTGAATCTTTCAGAATGCAGGTGTTGGCAGCCTCACAATCCTTCATGAATTATTGTTGGTTGAGGTCTTGCAGCAGGTGAATATGGCCGTCAGTGTCACGGTTTCCATAGTAATGTGAGACATCACTGTTCCTTCATTTTGGAAAGCTTTATGCAGTATCTGTATTTTCTGTTATAATTCTATACTCTTATTTTACATCAACACATTTCTCATTTGTTTCTGTAACACATCTTTACAGAGTCTTGCTGGCTTAAGATAAGAGCAATAATTAATCGTGGAAAGCTTTTTCAGAAATGTTTGAATTTGGTGAGAAATGTTTGAGTTGAGCACAGTCTGACAGTGTTGAGAGATCTGTTTTAAAACTCTAGTGGAAACACAGATTGGAGTGAAATTGCTGGGAAATCAACTAAGTGAGGCAAGAGACATGAGCAAAAATCTCAATTTGCTCTCTGTTTAATCTCATTGCTATCTAAAAGAGGCAATGGAGATATTAAAGAGATCTCTTTTGTGATTCTGCTGTCTCATTTCAGCTAACAATTTAGGTTGCAAAAATTGTTTCCATAGTGTTTCTATTAAGTAGCAAACACGGACGTTTAAAACATCCAGTTTTTTAGACATTCCATAAACAGCATTGCTTTGTTATAAGAACGCTATTCAAACATTTTTTAATTCTGTAATGTTTTTAACATGTTTAAAATGTTTTTTATTCCACCAATATCTCAAGAATTGTTTTTTGATAAATATGATATGTAAAGTTAAAAACCGTTCTACTAACATTACTTCAAGAACATGTTTTGGTAACTTAAAAACATTAGCCAATGTTCTAAGAACGTTCCCTGTAAAATGGGACGTCTGTCTTTGTCCCAAGCAACTTCCTGCCATTCTCTATCTCTGCCCAATCCAAAAAGAAAGCAGAGAAACGATGAAGAATAGGAAAAGAGAGAGGAAAGGACGAGTTTCTGAAGGGCTTGTGAGATGCTGTGAGCGCTGCGGTTTATTTTCAGTGGCAGGCGGGTTATTGAACTGTTTCTAATCCAGCGCTGGAGCTAAATGAGCGCCGAGGACTGCGGGCCGCAAGCAGCTGAAACAGGACCGAGTAAATCCTTTAGTCGCGGTGTCGGGAGGAGGACGAGCCGCCCCACTCCTCTCGTTTTAAGGGTCGCTTTAAATTATTCAAATTGTTGCCGCAGTATAGCTACAATTCACAGTATTTATGGCAACCCGCGGGTGTCACTAAAAAGCGATCTGGCCCTCACATCATCCAACTGATTTACACTTTAAAATGGCTTTTGAACTTTTCAGAATATTATTGAACCCTGAATAAATAAAACAGTTCTTGCATGGAAAAAAATAGGTGAGATTGTTAATTGCACGTGCCGTCAGTGCTCTTGAGTTTTAATTTACTGTGTTTAATGCTGGTTCATCACATTAATGTTGGTTATGACGCACATTGGCATATTGTGGCATCTGTCGCCATCTAGTGGCACACGAGGGATTTTTCTCTGCAATGGTCAAGCGAGAGAGACAGAGGACATTTTAAGGACAGATGCTGTTGTCTGGATTTTTATTCTGTTTGATGCTGTGCATATAAAATGTCTTGAATTGAAAGATCAGATTTATAAGTTCAAACTGGGACTCCAGTTTTCTCTTATTAAACGATTTTAATAAGAAACATTTGTTATACAGTCTGTTCTTTATCGATTTATATTGTTATTCAGATGTCAAAATAATGTTAGAACACGCTGCAGTAAACAATTTAAGATTAATAATATTCATAACATTACAGTCCTAATAGTCACACTGAAATCTTGTTCTTTTCAATTCGTAAATGAGCAGTAACAGAGTATTTCTGCATTTCTGAACATGATTTTTGAACAATAAGTCAAACAGTTTTCATCCTTTATTCTTTCATGTTAATTGTGTCTTGTTTCATGCACATAATTGTAATTGTAAAGAAAGAAAATGTGTTTTCTTTCTCCCTCCTATTTTATAAAATTTTTGTAAAAACTGTTCTGTGTGTCATGTGATATATAGTTTAACATGTATTCAACTGTTTTGTTTTTCTGAATGATTTGGCTTTATCATACATGCAAAGGTTTGTTCTGTGTTTTAGCTTTGGTAGCAGCACACACACACACACACACGCACACACACACACACACACACACACACACGTGTATGTGTGTATTCTCTGTATAAAAGTGGAGAGCTCTTCAGTATTCATTTGTCCATGTACACTTGCTGTAAACAGGTGCCTGTGATGGGTGTTGAGTGAGGAGTGTCATTTCCCACAATCCCATGCAATCACAGAAACATTTTCCCCCACTGTAGAAAAAATGGACATTGTTTACCAGCCGTTTTGTCTTGAGTGTCCCTACAGCCTCATCTGTAAAGCTCAAGTATTGCTTTATTGACAACAAGCCAGAAA